>JAOXJP010258339.1:0-21279 GCA_025762735.1 Platanus orientalis | reverse complement strand
AAAAGGTTTAGGACATGTTGTAGAAAGGTTACGATAAATGGGTGAAGCCATACAAATTGTAGAAAGGTTTAGGACATACTGAATCCCAAGTAAATGAATAGAAACAGTTTTTGTGATTCATTTCTACACATTCTCCATTGCTAAAAAAATGGGGGGTTGTGACTTGTGAGACAAGCTCGAGGGTAAAGGTGTACCCACTATTTCTTGTGCAATTGAGTTAAAGAAAGAAAAAAGAAAAAGAGAATGTGCACAATATTTATATTAGGTCAATAATTTATTGATTTATAATGAAAATTGTAGACGACTAGTCCTATAGTGGTGCAAGATGTTCAGGAGAGAGATTCTAGTTTGGATTAAATTCTAGAAAATGCATTGCAGTCCATCCTTAAGACCCTGAATGCTCAACTCCAGTGCCCCAAATTGTTTCTGCACATTGTGGACCTGTTGGAGATATCTTATATGATTATTTTTTAATATTGTAGTTATATCAAAACTCAAGGGTTTTTTTTTTTAATATTTAAATCGAAGAGAAAATTCTATAAGACAACTATAAGACCAATAATGCTTAATGGAGCAGAATGTTGGGCAGCCATCAAACAACATGTACATAATAAAATGAGTGTGGTTGAAATGAGGATGTTGAGATGGACGAGTGACAAGACTAGAAATGATAGAATTAAGAATGAATCCATTTGTGTGAGCTTAGGTGTAACATCAATAGGCGATAAAATGAGGGAAAATCCATTGAGATGGTTTGGGCATGTGCAACGAAGACCAATAACTGCATCAATGAGAAGGAGTAAGAAGGTGTTAGGAGGACTAGACGAAGGCCAAAATTGACCTGAGTTCAAGTAGTAAAGAGAGATATAGTAGCTTATAATTTAACGGCAGATATGGCCCTAAACAGAGGGGAATAGCGGAACAGGATTCATGTAGCCGACCCCAAATATTTGGGATAAGACTGTTTGTTGTTGTATTTAACAAGTGGTCCTAGCTAAAGTTGAGTCTAACAAGTGGGCTGTCTTTGTTGGAGATGATATGCTGGTTTGCTAGTGGGCTGTCTTTGTAAGGGCTTGTCTGTTGTGTTTATTATGGTTTGTATTCTCGTTCCATCCTATTTCTTTCTTGCTTTTAATTCAAAGTGATCATTATTCATCAAAAAAAAAAAAAAAACTACTAGGTCTAAACAAAGGTTATGGGATGTCAGCTGTGTGTGAATGAGAAAATATTGGTGAGTTGATATTTCTCTAATAATCCCTCTCCCTCCTTTTCTAACGTTGGTGTTTGGTGGTTTTCATCTTTGGCATTTCTTATTAGCATAATTTCTCAACTCTGTCTCTTTCATGTATGTTGCTCAGTTGATTTGTAGCTGTGTATTTTGTTTTAGAGTAATTTCTCTACACCAAGGAATTATTAAGAGTATTTATTGGTTATAAAAAAAGATCAACTTGGTCCAAGACTTACCTTTAGCGTCCTGGTAGCATGGGTTTGAGTCATGGAAACAATCTCCCTAGTAATGGGGGAGGGACTGCATACATCATGCCCTCCCCAAACCCTGCATCAATGGGAGCTTCATGCATTGAGTCGCCCTTTTTTTTATCTTTTTCATTATTAATCATAGAATTTTGGACTAACAAGTGATGCTGGCTGGCATCACATTTATGATTTTGTGAACCTTCAGGACATGGATGACTTTGATGGCTTTGCTTGACAGTGCATCAATTTGAAAACTAAAGAACCTCTCTCGCACATGCCTTTTTACTGGTACCTCAAAGCTAGTCATGTATGATGTGACTCAAATGTGTCAAATCAATTGACTTAGCCTAATTCCAAGTTGATCCGACAAGCTAAAACCTTGTTTACAATGACAGCGTTGACTTGACTCAAATTGTCCCAAAAGTAGGAAAAAAAAAGAGGGTAGATTACCTATTGTCTGTGCTGCTTTCATACTGGGCTTACTCACTGTAGTTACCTCCCACTGGGAAATGTAGGATCCACAACAGAAGTGTATCTGGCATCAATACTTCATGAAGAGTGTGTTTGGATTCATGGAATTGACGAGCGGAAATGGAATTGGGAGGTGGAATTGGGGTTCCTGCCGTTGGGATACATAACATGGAAGGTAGAAATGGAATTGCCTAATCCAATGTAGAATTCAAGAGTGAAAAATATAACTCACTTCTATTGATTTGGAAACCTTAGGGGAAGTGGTTATTAGCCAATTCCTTGTTTCGAGACTGAGAAGGAGCCTACACAATCTATTCCATTGACCTTAACAAGTTGATCCAAACATCAGATTTCAATACGGATTTTAATTCAGTAGGTCAATTCCATTTTTGTGAATCCAAATTCAGCCCAAGAGATTTTTGAGGAAGGCATCTCAAGTTGGAGACCAGGATTTTGAAACGTCCACAATTTCAATAGACAAATGAAAAATCGAACATTTTTGCCTATTTCTCCTAAATTATGATTAGCAGTTCGATTGATTTTTGCTTCCGTTCACCCTCCCCTTTCTTTTTTTCTTTTTTCTTTTTTCTTTTTCTATAGGGTTTCTATAAAATATTCATCTCATCATCTGTTCAATGGAATGCTCAACTCTGATGGTTCCTTCTTTGTGAAATTCTTCCAATAACAAGAACCAGCAGATTTTAGTTTCCAGTAAGAACTTTATTTTAAACTTAAGAAGGTAGTATGTTGAGAGATTGGTGGTTAGTCGTACTTACCATATATATATATATATATGAAAAGTTAGGAAAGATGAATGTGTGGCAGCCTCGTAACAAGAAGAGATCGTTGAGCTTTGTGAGTGGGGGACACAGATTGAGACAAAGCGAACCAGTCGATTGGACGCTTACTGAAGTGCATTTGCAAAAGTGAAGTCTGCGTGAAGAGGGGAAATTTGGGTCCTGTCTGGATATGTGCCAGATTGTGCTGAGTCAGGAAGGTGGAAGATCCTAGCACATAGAATACGTTTGGTACTTTGGTAACAGTGTGCCAGGCAACAAGATCCTAGCACAAAAACAACGAAAAAGTGAGACTTGGGCATGATGGATCAGGCGGTGGGGGGTGTCGCACTTGATATCAGACCGATGGAAGGGCGGTGAGGATTTTATACGCTGCCTTTTTGGTAATTCGCTCTCTACTCATTGAAAATGTGGGAAACAAGTTATGATATACTGGACCTGTCTTTTTGCTTTCTGTGCCATAGAACAGCTCCCTTTTACCTCTCACGAGCAAGGATGTTCTGTCTAGGATTTGGTGTCTAGGACACCAGGAGATGTCATATGGAATAAAATGGGTGGGTGATACATTTTATGAATATGAATGGAAAGAAGCCGTGCAGGAAAAACTCCAAACCCTTGTTCAAAATCAATCTTGTCATTAAAGGATTTGGTTTCTCTTCCCACTAGCACTACTTGAATGCAATGCCATCTCTAAGAATTATTTTCCATGCCCTCCAAAAGTTATGTACAAGTGCCATTTATTAACTGATAGAGGAGGTTGCCCACCGTAAAGTCAGAGTTTCAACAGTCCCCCCCACCCCCCTCTTTCCCCTAAAAAAAAACCTTGATTTGTCATGGACACCATCCTAAACACCAAATCCTGAACAGAACATCATTTTCCTACTTTTACTACTAAAGAAAGAAAGCCAGAAAATCCTCTGTACCAAGAGGATGGTATGCCCCCTCACAGGGGGTGTGGGTCCCATGGACCATGCACATACCCTCCTGTGAGGGAGCACACTGTCCTCCTGATATAGAGGATCTGACCCCCAAAAAAGTGCATGGGGTCCATACCCCCATCCTCCGAGTACAGAGGATCTGCCCCCAAAAGGAAACAAGTCCTTTAAGTAAAAGTTATGCCTTGAAACAGCTATTGAGAACTCTGAATGGGCTTTGCCCTGTGCCGAAATCATTTCTATCCAAACAGGGCCGATGAGACTAAAGGGAATGTTCTTGATACAAGTTACGGCCCCTTACCATTGGGCGACCCATTGTCAACAGATGTGGCTATGTCGAGTCCCAGCCAGAATAGAGACGATCCAGATTCAATTAAATTATTGAAATGAACAAATATCGGCATACAAGGTATTAAAGAAGACTACTATCCTAAACACTTTAACATAATTTAGCAAGTAAGCTAGGAGCATGGCTGCTGGCTGAGTGGGTAGGTAGGTCTTCAACCACATAATTGTGGTGGTTTCTCTCAACCACAACTCACTACAAAATAGCCCTCTCAGTTACATGCATTGATTTGAAACCCTAAAAGAAGATGTGATGCGAGTGCACATATCTACAGATTTGGTGTTTTTTCATCTTAATACGATACGCCTTAGAAGTTTAGTACATTGCATAAGGCGTCCAGTTGTCCAGCCAAGGGCTACGTAACTGAGCCCAGAATGGGTCCTGTGTCCAATCGAAGCTGGCTTTGGGCAATTGGAGCTCTGGCAGGTCCTCCTTCACCAATTTCACTCCAACATAAGCCTTTTCCTTCTCTTTTGCATTGTCTTCCTTCTTCTCTTCATCGTCTTCTTCTCCTTCCTCTGTCTTCAAGACAATGTCCTGTGTTGGCATCAATGGTGTTGTGAAGTTCTCTTGTTGCTCGCTCATTGAGACTTCAGAATCTGTTGTTGGAGAGGAAGATGCTACATAAGATGTCTTCGTTTCTTCTTCCATTGCAGCCCTTTGCTCCAGAACTCGCAAAGATGTTGCCTTCCTATAGATCTTGCAGAGAACTATGTCTTCCTGCATAAGTAAAATCATCATTAGCAAAAGAAATCCTTTAACATGATTTATAATAGTATGTTCACAACAGTATTTGAAATGGAGACATGTAGGGCCCATATGCGAGCCAAACACTCCAAAGTATGGTGAGATCCACAATTTAATGGGTCCTACCTAAGAGATCTCCTTTCAAATAAATAAATAAAAAAAAACAAAAAACAAAAATCCAAAGGATTGGATGGATCACAAAATTATGGTCATTCAATTATGATGATTATGGAGTGAATTGTATCCAGGGTCAGTGCTTTAGAGGCAGATTCAGGTGGAGTGCTTCCAACTGCACCCATATTCGACCCGAACCAATTTATTTCACCCCTTCTTCCACATATTGGAGTCGGCACACCACCAAATATAGTGGTGGGTCTGACTTGGGAAACCTTAATTTATGCTATAGGATTTCTGACTTCCTTCGAGGGCAATATCTTTTCACGAAAATAAAAAAAAGCCAAATCTTTGGTGTCTTGTTACCCTTAACTTGCCATGTGTCTCATCATGTTCAAGACCTTGACCACCAATTTAAGACACCCGGCTAAGAGATTAACTAAGCCAACAATTAGCTTGAACAGATGATTACTACTATAATTAACCTAGTATATAATTAATCTCATGCGACATAGCATGCTGAGGTGCGTGCTGCAGGTCTCCCCTTCAGCTGCAGAGGATCCGGATTCAACTAGACCGGATTGTCCAATGTCAAAGCATCAGCAATTCCGGTCATCCGGTCCGGTCCTCCTAACCCCTGATAACTTTACACACAAAAATGTTGACTGGTAGAAAAACCATTCGGTTCTTATAGTTTGATGATGTGGTCAGTCCATTGAACCGAACCACACGGTTTTCATTTATTTCTTTAATTATTAATTTATGACATTGTAGGACTGTCAAACCATTAATCTTGAGTTAGATTGGTTCGACCACCAATTTTGTCTATAAAATTATTTGCCAGAAAATGGTAGGAATACCATCCTCAATCATTTTAGACGATCTCAACCATTCGAAAATCAGATATTCTAGATCACTACAAGTGTCCAATTCCTGGAAGGAATCCATTTCTTGAACCGATATGATCATTTGATCAGGCGATTCTAATGATTTGGCTACCTTAAGCTCTTCAACTCTTCAACATAGAGGATAGCCAATATTTCCCATCTCTTCTCGAGAGAAACAAATGGGGTATTTCTTGGCAAAATTGTGCTCAATTTCATTTGTGCCAATTCTGCCAAGATCTCTTCGTTACTTGGGAAAGAATTGGCATGAATTGGATTTGGTTAGACAATTTCAATGGTAACGTTGTTATATGTATATATAGGTAAAAAGGTTTACTGTTATATTACCTTGGGTAAGGTGCAGGTGTCGGGCATCCTATACTCGTTCATAACCCAGTCGGTCTTGCACCCACGGGGCGCTCTCCCCCTGTAGAAGACCAGAGTCTTCCTAAGTCCTATGATCTTTTTCGGGTTCGATAAGCTTCGAATGGGCCGATCAGAGCCGGTCGCCTTCCAAAACCCGTTCTCGGTGGTCCGGTTCGGCCTTCCACCATTGCCATGCTTTCTATCCCTGGGCACAAAGAAGTACCACTCTCTCTCCCCAACCGTAGCCAGCCCTGTAACAGCCAGCCACACACTATAAATATAAACATAGATTGGAAAATTAACAAAGAATCAGTAGGAACAAGGAGGGGCTATATAAATTATAAAAATAGGCCAAGAAAAGCATACCAGGCAGTTCCCAAGGGTCGTGATGATATATGTTGAGGAAGCTAATGATATCGAAACGAAATTTTTTGCCAAAAACCATGTTTTTGAGGTAGAAGTCGAGGAGCTCTTCCTCAGTAGGGTGGAAACGAAACCCCGGAAGTTCGAATTCCGGCGTAGTTTGTTCCATGGCGTCACTGCTTAAAATGGTTCCCCCTATAGGTGGTTTGAATGTATGTGAGGATTTAAGGAAACCTTTTCTCTCGCTCTGCCTCTACTGCCTTGGGTGCTCTTTTATAAGAGGATGATGATGCGAGGGAATCTATTCCCTGGGCGAAAATAAGAGGGAACTGTGTGGAAATCTGGGGTCATCTCTAAGTAGTGGGTTCCACACGGTTACTGAGGAGGCCTAATGGGAGGAATGGAGACTGGACTGGTGGTACCCCAGACTGTGACTAATCTTTTGTTTCTTCCTAGGACTTTCTTTCTCTGACTCTTAACCCGGGAAAATTCCAAACCAAAAGGGATATGGGTTATGGGTACAATACAACTTCAGCATACAAGAAGGCCAGGTTTATCTGGACCAGATGGGTGCACCCTATTAGGTCTTCATGGTGAATAAAAATCCAACAAATGACCCTCAGATTATTTGTTGAAA
The DNA here is from genome assembly GCA_025762735.1 of Platanus orientalis. Classification (NCBI taxonomy): domain Eukaryota; kingdom Viridiplantae; phylum Streptophyta; class Magnoliopsida; order Proteales; family Platanaceae; genus Platanus; species Platanus orientalis. The sequence continues at coordinate 14,143 of JAOXJP010258339.1, read as the reverse complement.
AAGTTGAGATGGTGTTATTATATGCTTACTATAGGGAGGGGCTATAGACGGTGGTGGGTTCTAAGCCCCTTTGACAGAAGAAATTAGATGAGAAGTGGAGGAGGAGCACCTAACTTTACAGGCTAAATGGGGGGCTCACAAATATACCCACACCAATAAGTTTGGTAGATTTGTATGGAGATATAATTCAGGATCAAGATTGCTATTCAAACTTTAGGAAACTATAAGGTTTTTTTTGCCAAATTTCTGCCTCTTTATTCGTACAATAGAGGTGGGGCCCAAAGAAACAAAGGAAGAAGAACGAGTCAGTAAGGGGTGAAATTCAAAAAGGCATTTCCGCGTTTTTCTTTTCTTCAAGCTGCAGTCAGCCCCAGTAACAAAAAATAAAATTAAAAATAAATAATAATAATAATTCTAAGATACTTGATTAGCCATTTTGACTTGGAGTCAACCCCAACGACCTCAAAATGGATGAGAAAAGTCTTTCCCTTCCTACTGGGCTATACTGCTAGAAGAGGAGATGAGGAGGACGAGTTTCAAGGTGTCACAATATGTGTGGCCCTCATGGATCCGCCTTAAAAGATGAGGAAATTTTCAGGTCCGTCATGAAAACAAGGCAGTTACCAGGAGCCTTCTTAGTTGCATTTTCTTGGAACCTTCCCAACAAAATCCTTAAAAAAAAAAACTTTCGTGAGGTTTGCTTAAATAATCTGTGGACCAAGGTGATGTTCGGACTTTCCAATCTTACAGTTAACGGTCTGCATTTATTTTTACCAAAATCCCCTCAAGATGCTTTACATAATCTCATGATTCACCTGAGAGGGGGTCACAGGAATAACACACAACCCTCTCCAGATATATTTTCTTTATCCAAAATTGGTGTGACAAAGTGTGACCACAACACGGGCTGACACGTTGTCTGTAAAAAAAAAAAAAAAAAAGGTGTTCAATTAATGCCCAAAAAAGGAACCAATGTCATATATATCATGTGTGTCAGTCTGTGGTGCACTGTCATACATTGTCGCAGAATTTTTGCTCTCTTTAGCCCCCATAGACACGTCACATTGCCTCATTTTTGGATTAAAATTTGAAAAATAAAAATGTCCTTGAACTGTTGTACAAATTAAGTCATAGCCAGCACTCAGCCATCAGATACCAATTTTCTATAAATTTGTGCAAGATCAGGAATGCATGGCAGTACACGATGGGGTGTGGGTTGACTTCAAGTCAAAATAGCTATCAAGATATTTTTTAAACATTATTTATTATTATTATTAATATTATTATTTGTGGACAGAGGCGGGGGTAATAAATAGCTATCAAGATTGTAACAAATAACTATTAAGATTTATTATTATTATTATTATGGTATTAAATAGCTATCTTAGCTTTGATTTACGATTTTTCTGTGTTTGGATTAATTACTCAATCTAACGAAACGAATTTCCTCTTGCGAAAATGTGTCTGGTAGATCAATATCATAAATGTTGGATTTTTTTTTTTTTTTTTTTCATTTTTTGACACATGTGATACAGTGCTTAGAACAAGAGAGTTACTTGGCAGCTTGTTTTGCAAGAGATAATCCACCATCTCCATCTAGAGTTTATCTCATCCACAACAAATTATAAACGCAATAGAATTTTGGTACATCAATATCAAAAATGCCCCTATAACCTTTACAATGTATTGCGCATAGGGCTATGCTTGAATGATGGATGCTTGTCTAATTCAAACTTTCCTTGACACAGTCGAAATCTTTATACTCCTTTACCCCACTTATGGTACACATCATCATTCCTCCTTATACCTAAAGGCTGAAGGCTTGGCTTGCACCCCCCTTGCTAATTGTAACGTTTATCTTGAAAATTTTGGTACTTGTAAATGGAATTCATGCGAAGAAGAATCCAATATTCATGAACTAGCTGTTAAAGGGGAGAAACACTTGTGCAAAATGATGCAATAAAGGTCAAGAAAAATACCCCCAATAAACTTTAAAGAAATGCACAAGAAATTCATAAACCAACGTCGTTTGGGGATTCCAAGTACTGTAAATGATCTGGATATTTATCCTTATTTGTTTCGTATTCGGCCCACTTACAAGGAATACGTATCCATTCCGATTAAGTATTTGATTTGTTTAGAAAAGTCCTTTTTATAAATGGATTTAATATGGATCTATATTGATCCGGCTAAATATACATATACATTTAAGATAATATATATGTATTTTATTTTATATTTATTATACATAAATACCTAATCAATGGTTTTAGATTCATAGTTATATTGTAATATTGTAGGCATTGTTACATAAAATATACCATATAAATAAATTCCTAAACCCTAACAATAGGAAGCCTAATGGAAGGAATATTGGTGCGAGCATGATTTGTAATAAATGAGATATCTGGATAAATGAATATGAATCCAATTAAATAATATTTGTATATGTTTAAAATATAAGGGATATTCAATTATCTTAATGATATGAATATGAATGTAGGTAAGTCCACTCTGTATTTGGTTGATTTATAGCCTTACATGCAAGTGGAGGTCGAGTCAAAGTAGCAATGGCAATTTCATCTTTGTGTTCTTCTTTCTTTGTGTCATTTATTCCAACTTGGCTGTCAATACTCCATCACGCACACACACACAACAAATCTAGAGGATCATTGGTTGTCCTCATATCTCCCTCCCAGGCTTGCATAAAAAAATTGTAAAATTTTCTCCAAAGGGGTTGGAGATTGATGGTGATCACCTTCTCAAATCCCTAAAATTTCTACTGCCAACATTCTTGAGAAGATTGTTTCGCATACTCTTTGTTGGAAGAAAAGTAGGGCCCCAACAATTTTCCTTTTGTTTCCTTGTACTCTTGTTTGTAGCTAGGAATTAAACCCATCTTGAGATGAGTTGAAAGGCAAGGCCAGGGATGGGATGTAATTATAAATCGGCCAAGCCTAGATGACACCTTTTTATTGGACTCGGGCACAGCTTAAACCCATGTTAATAGGTTGTGGGCTGCACTTGAGCAGATATTGACCTTATACAAAGCCTTGGCCACTAACACCATCATTTCAAGCAAAAATATCTAACATGTCTTATATTTTTCCTTAACATTTCCCATCCATTTCGTGGGAAAAGTACATAAATCCAAATGTTACAGAAAGTACCAATTATGTTGTCCATAAGATCCTCTCTTGTGAGCAGATTTATCTGCATGCACAGGAAATGGGACATGTAACTACAAAAAAGTGAATTTTCACTTTTGTTGGGATGCGTGTCCTCCTACACCGACAAGCAAGTTTGCACGGGAGAAGATTTTTTCTCATTCAGCTAATGTTGTGGCCATGAGGAAAGATGGCATGACTAATCCACATCCATTAAAATAATAATAATTGTTGGGCGCGGCTTTATTCCCAACCATTAGATAAGATCCAACGGTGGGCATATAAAGTGGGATACAGATATCTCTAACGAGAGGAGTCTTGGACGATGGTTGGGAAGGGGAAACCCTAATAAATATTAGGGAAAAAAGGAGAAAGAGGAGAAGTGGAGTACCTGTAAGGGGTTCTTGTTGAAATTTTGAAATGGGATCCTAGAGGGGGGTGAATAGGATCTTGGATAATTTTTTTAATTTTTTTTAACTCTTTAATCCAATTTTAATTCTTCTTAATTTACTTAAGATTTGTCTTTATTAAACAGTGAAATAATTACTTAAGTAAATTAATCACTTGGACTCTATTATACGACGGGGCTCCGTCATGCACTATAGTGTGACATATAGCAAAGTAGGAGCAAGGCAAATAGTTCATCTTCTTGTAATCTTTTAACTTTATTAATTACAAGATAATGTGTATCAATTAATGAAATGAATATGCATAAGAGTCACAACCACCACAAGAGAATTTAGTGGTTCAGCACTTTGAGTCTATGTCCACTCTCAAACGACTCACCCCCAAGCATCTTTAATTTTTATTAATAGTTATCCTAAACTATTACAAGAAAATTAATAAACTTGAAATAATTCACTTACAAGTTCTAGAAAACCCACTCCCTTGTAAGTACACTCCTAGTGTTTCCGATGGACGCGTTCCATCCAATGACTTCAATGGACTAAATTCACTTGATTCCGGCAAGTGTAGAGAGAATCCGCCTCTAGTAGCTCCAATGAAGGCTACAAACTTCAATCGAAGTGTTGAAAATTTTTATGTTACGGGTTGCCTCTTTGTAGGCTAATGTGACTATGAAAACCCACCCTTAAGCTTTTAAGAGATGTAATTTAGTAATTGGAAAACAAACTAATAGACCTTGATAAAGTTTAACTATTGGCTTAACTTCAAGGTTATAAGGTCATAGGATTTTAACTTGTTTTGCACAAAACCTCACTTTTAGGCTTGATTTTAAGAGAGTTTGACTATATGATCATTCACCTTTTTTGTGTGAGCAAATGAGACTTTATCCCTATTTATATAATTAAAACAGAGTACTCTAGAAATCCCCAATAGCTCTTTTCAAACATTAAAAAATAGAGCTGTTTGAAAAGAGTTGTTATAATTTTTTGTTCCAATTCTAGGTGTTTGGAGTGCTCAAACCTTTTAGAAATTTGGATCACTCAAAATTTTGTTGGTTTCCATTTTTAGAAAGATCTTTTCGAGCTAATTGTAACACCAAATTTCGAGCCATTTTAGGCGAAATTCGTTGAACAAATTATCTTGTCGTTTAGGGGCTAGTTTATTATTTTTATGAGTGGAGACTAAACTCCAAATCTCAATAAAGATTTGTTAATTACTGTCATTTTGATGGATACACCTCTTATTAACTCTTAGTTAGACAACTTGTAAAAATAAAAAGAAGTTGCATAAAAAGTAAAAGGAGGGAGAGGAAGATGAACTCTTTTGTTTTATTAATATGAATATGAGGATACAAACTTTTCTTTTTTTGAATACAAATAAGCTTTGCATTACCTTGTCATTATTATCTTCTTCATCAAACTTCTTTGTTGTTTTCTTCAAAAGGTTGTGTAGAGGTAATATGGATTTGTAGCCTTCTTAGAAGAGAGAACTTGCTGAACTTGAAGAACTTAGTGGAATGTTGAACTTACCCAAATCTGAAGAGTAGTGCTTGCTTTTGCTTGTGAGCTTATGAATGATCCAAAGAGTTGTATTTTCAGTGTTCCTTGAAAGTATTTATAGATGCAAAAATGAGTTGGAGAAGAGTCATTGAAGAAGAAGAACTCTATCTTGTTCTTGAGTTCCATGTTGAAGTGCGAGTCTTCCATGCTTATCTTGGACATATTGGTGTTTCTTTCATACGAGATTGCACCTCCTTTAGTCTCCTAAGTGGTTAGGGAACTCAGGGGTGTCATGGCTGTGTAAAGAAACCACCATTGAAGGAGTTGGAGTTGGAGTTGAGTTTGGATTTTTGGTTCCACAGTGCCCGAATAGGGACATTATATTCACAAGATTTGATGGTTGCGAATAGAAGATTTTGATGTCTATTCGCAGAAGCCATCTTCTAAGTGAATGAGAAATTTTAAGTCTTATTCGTGAGAAAGCATTTACTTGGGCAAATTGATTGTTTTAAGATTCATTTGTAGCTAATGATTCATGTTGGCGAATGATTCTTTTGAGGACCTATCCGCAGAGCATTTTGAACCTGGTGAATGGCATATGCTTTGCTACTCGTGAATTTTTTGTTTCAACATCGATCGTCTTAAGTACTTATGGACCCAGAATGGACATTAGGATTAAAAGTTATGATTGTTTTAAGTTAAACCATTTTTTCTTTTCAGCATTTCTTGATTTTTGTTAATTTGGGTCCATAATTGATCCGATCTTTGTGGAACCTTCTCTAGGTTTGGGTGACCTATTTCTAAGCCATTATAATTCCACCTAAGGCTAAGTCCATACCCAAACACCCCATTACCACTTACCAACATTTTTACCTTCGGAATTCACTTGTTGTCATCTTAAGGCTACAGGTTTTTAGAGCATAAGGCTTCTTGAAATCTTTAATATGGCTTGTCTCTTGTTGCTTGTGGTCTTCCGGACTTCTTAATTTGAAGCTTCTTCTAACATATCATCTTTGCAAATTATATACCCGGTCCAATATAATGACCACACACATTACATGTACTTACAAGTTTTGGAATGGAATTGGCAATACATATAAAATTCCTACCACTTGTTAAGGGTGAGCATGGGCTAAAATTTTTTTAATAGACTTAAGCCTAGGCTCGGTCCTAATTAATTTATCAGACCTTGAGCAAGGCTTGGGGCTAACCCATAAATTTCAAATAAAAATTAATGTTAAGACTTAGGTTTGAACTGTAGACCTACCTTGTAATAACTAATGCTCTAACCAATTGAGCTACGAGATTTTACTAGTTTTTAAAACCTTAGAAAACTATATATTTAAATTTTAAGGATTGTTTATTATAAAAAATCATTGATTTCTTTAGGACTCAAACTAAGACCTTTCGTAAAAAAACCACTTTTACCAACTAAGTTATGTAATATTGATGATTTTAAAATAATTAATATATATGTAAGTTTGGGCCCGAGCCCTTGTTGGGCCTAGCTTGGGCTGAGCCTTTTTAGGTCAATTTTTAGGATGGGCTCAGGCTAGCCCAAACCATACTCATCTCTAGTTTCTGTTAGGGTTTTCTTCAAGGGTTTGAGAGATTAAGAGATAGGGAGGGTGTACGAAGGGAAAAGGTGTGGGTTTTGGGTTATAGAAAAACACACCAAAAGTTTTGATTCTCTCCCATGAATGTAGGCACATCATTGAACCATGTAAAAATCCTCGTCTTGTATGCTTGATTATTTCTTTGGTACTATTTTATTTTTTGTTACATAGATTGTGAGTGGTTTAGGCATGTATCCCATCATGTGAAATTTTAGGGTTGTTTCCACTACGCCAACAAAAACAATAATAATAATAAAGTGACCATGCTTTCAATTGGTCTCTTTCCCCATTAGTGATAGCTTCTAAACAAAATTATTGAAGAAATAGGCAAGAAGAATGGTGGGTTTTCTTCTACCAAGTGACATGGATGAGGAAGAGTGATGTGCTGAACAAGTGGTGGAACCCGCCCTTTTTGGCTCCTTAGCTACCACAGCTAAGATTCCTCCTGATTTGTTTTAGACATACTCATAAGTTAGTAGGTAAGTTATATGACTTGCACTTCACATTGAGAGAAGAAACTCTATTTTCATATCCCTTTTTTGAGTTCCAATAGAAACCATTCACATGAAAAAAAATCACAATATTTATGAGGTATGAAGAAAGAGCATTACAACCGCTTTTTGGAATGACTTAAACGAATTCCACATACTTTTTGTAGGCCCCACCCCCTTTGTGTCTGTGGCTCACCGTGGCCCACCATAAGGTGGCACAGAGGATACAAGTCCACCTAAGAGTGTCCATACATTTTGGAGGTGAATTGTTTCTCTATTGAGTGTTGCCCTCATTGTTCTCACCGTATCTCAATGGCTAACAGTATTTGTTGTGACAACACGGCACAATGGAATAGAACATGGATCGGATTCAAGTATGAGATGCGCATTAAACAAAATGAAAAAAATAATAAACGGCAAAGAACAATCACACAACACAATATTTAACATGGTTTGACAACATTGCTTACATCCACAAGAGAAGATGATCAAAAACTTCCACTAAAACAGAGAACAAAGAGATTACAAAATGCACAATGGTAAACTCCCAAATCCAAAAACAAAACCCCCAAAGAAAAATCCAATTGAACTCTCCCTACAAAATATATTCTTGTTTCACACAAAAAAGTCTTGTTTTTGCCGCACAGTCTCTCATTGCCTCCAAAACCCATAAAAGAAACCTTTTATAGGAACACACACATCTAAGAAACCCTACTCTTTTTTTTTTGGTAAATAGGACTTTCATTTAGACGAGAACACAGCCATAGAGAGACAAGTTTCCCCATCCAAGGCCTTCACAATCCAAGCCGGAGGACACAAGGACAAACATGAGGTAGAGGAGCGACCGCTAATGGCCAAACAATGAGCAATCATACTAGTTGTCCTCCTCACCCAAGATAAAGAGCACAAATCAAAACGAGAAATAAGGTTTTTACAATCCATAAAAAACCCTTTGACATCTAAGGGTCAATCTTGACTATCACTAAAGAGGAAGGAAAAAAAAGTTTTTACAATCCCCTTCAAGCACAATATGCTTTAGCCCAAGTGTGAGAGCTTTTAAGAGACCAATGTGAGCTGCTCAAACTTCTGCAGCCACCACAAATATAGCAACACCTGGCTTTGTCATGGTGATCAAAAAGGGACCATCATCTTTTCAGAATACAACAAAAACTATCATAAAGAAAAGATTCATCAAAATTAACTTTAATAACACCAAGATTAGGGGGAGACCAAAAAGAGATGTCATCCACTCTCGACCCCTCCACCAAGTTTCTCAAACTATCATTCATCTCCTTGGACAACCTACAAAAATCAAAAAGGACTTTAGCAATAGAGAAATTATCTTTGTTAAAATCGATATCAATCTTGAACTTCCATATGCACCAACATAAGATAGCAATGTCAATAATATTTTCTCTACAAAATTAGATGATCTTTCAAACTTAACCCAGTTCTTGAACCACTTTACAAAAGAAAAGTTTGAGTATTTATCAGTCCTAATGGTAATGGGGAAGTATACCAAATCCTACTAGGGAGTCACAATAAAGGAGGCAGTGGGAAGTAGTTTCCAATTCATGGTTACACTGAGGGCACAAAGGATCCACGTCAATATTTATCTTGATGAGGTTTGCATTATGACAGACCCCATAATTTGCTCCAAGGATAAGAGATAGTATATAAGGGAGGATGGGTGAGGAGGGGACGTAGCCAGATGATATGCTGACTTAATCAATAAAACACATTTTTTTATCAAAATGCCAAACAAGCTCATCCCTAAACAAATCTCTACATAAAAGGGATTTTTATAATGCAATATCTATTAGATGGAGGAACAAGATTTACAGTGGATGAGAGGTGCCGTTTAAGAAACCCTACTTCTTAACATGGGTTAAAACCCCAAAATAACCCCCATCTCCCATAAACAACGTTTCATGGTTGTTGCCTGTGAATTTGAGACACTTCCCAACAGTATTTATTAAAATCATTTTACCCACCAAAACAAATGTTCTGTGATAAAATAATTGTCTGAATGTGTGTGAGCATGGTATAGGCTGACAACTGTGTTAGAGGTTAAAAGTGTCAATGTTCAGTTTAAAAAGTAGGTGTTCCAAAAAGGGAAAGGTTGTTCTGTCCAGGATTTGGTGTCCAGGACACCAGGGGACGTCATATGGAATAAAATGGGTGAGTGATGCATTTTTTGAATATGGAATATGCATTTTATTCCATATGACGTCCCTTGGTGTCTTAGACACCAAATCCTGGACAGAACATCTTTTCCATTCAAAAAAAGACACCCAGTTCAAAACAACAGAATGTTCTGTCTAAGATGTACCTTTTGCCCTCCCACAGGAGAAGGGGCATACCAAATGTACATGGGACCCACAACCCCTGTGGGGGACGAAGAAGGTACTTCCTGGACCAATTGAAAAATACATTATGTGTCAATCTGTGACATGTTTACAGAAGTTCACACACTTATGTTAATCACAGGCAATCATTTGATTAGCATGGCACACCACGTCATTAAAGGATCCAAACTCCCATTAATTACGTGTTCTAGATTTCTCCCATTTCCCCTTCCCCCTTCAGTTGACATATATTTTGAGAAAAGCTTTTTTTCTTAATAGACTAGAAAGAATAAAACTTTTAACTTTCCATTTGCAATTTCATCAGCAACAGAAAATGAAGCTGTTGGAAAACTCTCATTAATTATTTTGTCTTTTAATGTAATTAATAATAAATAAATAAAAAGTTCACAATATTTATTCTAAATTGCCCCTAAAAGAATTTCTTTCCTCTACCTAAGATTGGTTAGATGCCCCAAATGTCCTCAGGGTGAAGAAATAATGTTTGTTCAATCTTCCTGTTGGTTTGCACCTTATTAGTGCCTTCCAGGTCTATGGTTTGATCAATACATAAAGTCATACAATAAAAACTACCCGTTTTTTCATTTTCTTTTTTGGGTAAAGACCTTAAAGCTCAGCTGATTTAATTAGAAACTTTCATCAGAATATGCAACCCATATTTGGAGATAATCAAATGGCTTTGATGGTTTCTTTGTTCAAATCTAATTTCCATTTTTGTTTTGTAGAGAAACAGAAATCATAACTCTTCTCTTAGAGAACCTCACTGCAGCTTATTGTAATTTTATTATTGTAGAAAATCAGAAAACATGACACTGGGACAGGTGGCTGAAGAAGTTGTAAAGCAGCTTCAGAAAGTGGGGTTTGATTTGAACGACAGTGGCATCAATGTGGGTGATTTGAACGCCAGGCTCAACTTCTCGTTTGTGTTTGTTTTTGTTTTTGTTTTTGTTTTTGTTCTCTAATTGATTTGATTGCGATCACGAGTTGAAATAAATTAAGCCTTAATTACTCAATTGGGTGGCTCATAATAATGGATTTCTCTTTCTTCTTTTTCTCCTTTTTATTATGTGATCACGAAAATACGAATCTGAAAAAAGGGGATACGTGAGTATGTCTTCTCTTGCAGGTGATTTGCTGACCCGTTTCTAATTTCAATTGAAACTACTTGTGTTTCATATGGAAAAAATAAACGAGAAAAACCTTGTTATTCATCCAAAAAAAAAAAAAACGGAAAGAGAAAAGAAAAGATGTTGAACAGCTTGGTTATTATTATTATTATTATTTATTTGATACAATTATGGCTAGGGGAGAAATTTTTCTCAAGCAAAGACGGACACAAAGTTTAAAGCCAAAAAGTGCGCGGAAGTTAAGTAAGAGATAAGGGTGAGAGAGTAAAGGTGAAATATTTCCTAACCTCTGGAAAAACAAATAACCTCAGATGTGTTTTTATTGGTGTTAGTTTTCGTCCAAAGTTTTGTTAGAACATTATTTCTTGAAACCGAATTAATGTTCTGTCCAGGATTTGGTGTCCAGGACTGTCCAGGACAGAAACAAATCAGTTCTTGTTAACGTCAGTTTTCGTTCAAAGTTTTGCTATAATCTTGTTTCTTGAAACCAAATTAATGTTCTGTTTAAGACACTTTGGGACTTCAAAGTCCCACCCATTTTATTACATATTAAGTACCCTGGTGTGCCTGACATCTTCCTGACATTTGTCCTTGAAAAACTATTGTTCTATAATCCATATACATATTGGGCAGCCCAGTACACGAGGTTCCCGCTAACACAAGGTTTGGAGAGGGCAAGATGTACACAATCTTACCCTTACTTTTAGAGAGGTTGTTCCAGTGACTTGAACCCATACCACCAAGGACGTTAACTGTCCTTTTATAATCCACATATATATATATATATAACATCTTTATTATGCATTTCTTTAAACAATATTTTGTGTTACCTTTATTTTCAAATTGAAGTTTGTGGTCACCTTATTTTTTTCCTGTAAAAATAATCATATAGTGGAAGTGAAATTTCCTTTTGAGGCTGTTCGCGATGCTTAAAACCTTCTTATCTTCAGGTTTGCGCAAAAGATGATAAGTTTGTCAAGACAAATGAGGATTCCGACATCCCATCAACATAACTTTTTGAAATTCTCATTGAATGCGGTACGACCATTCCATTCGTTCCTGACTTGGTTACTAGCTTCAGTTGTGGATTTTCTCTTTCAAGAAAACTTACATAAACAAAACTACGAAAGAGAGAGAGCTGATATGTGGCAAATTTACCATCAAGCAAGCAATGGCTTCCTTTGCATTAGTTATTTAAAGGGGAGTCAGGCGAGGAGCGGATACAATCCACCCTCGAGTCAGGCGTGTATGATTTGTCTTAATAAACTGCCATAATTGACGTTATAAATGATATTTTTATCCTTGTACTCAAGGATTTACTTTTGTATCTTTTTACCCCTTAATTATGAGTTTAGACTATGTTGTGCAGTGTAGTTGCTAAACATCTTAAAGTTTAACAAAATGATGGATTTCATACACATGTTTTCCATAACGTACTTCGTTCGTCTTTTTCTGTATTTTAATAGTTTTGGGAGATAGCTTATTGGGTTTGTTTTGCTTCAAGTAGAGTTTTTCACTTCCGTTTACCATCATTCATTGATGTTGGAGATCAATCTAACATTAGTTTGGTATCTGAACCAGTCGTGTTGGAATCGAGTTACAACTTTACAATATGTTAATCCTGTTAGTGTTGAAGAAGCAACACCGACTCTCTGGAATAATCTAGAGAGATGGGATGAAGGATCTCCATATCAGTGGAGTTTTCAGGAAGAAGGGGAACCGATTTCTAAAGTCGGTCAAAGAGGGGTTTCCATATTTTACTATGTCGGTCAAAGTAATCTCCAGAATTTTACCGACTCATAAAAAGTCAGTCTTACATCTTTATAAATAGGGACATAGCCCCCCTCATTGTGTGTGTGAGAGACATAGTGTCTTAGTGAATGCGCTCAAGTAAGTGTGAGAAAGAGAGTGAGCTCCCAGTGTATAAAACAGTGTTGGTTAAAGTGCTAAGAGTTGTAGTTCTCTCTTACTAATAAAATAAAGTAAATATTTTCAGAAAAAAAAGTGTTATTATTCTTCTACAAGTGGTATCAAAGCGTGTCACCCATGCTCTACAATTGGTATCAGAGCGGGTTCGATTCGGCCCAACAGAAGCGTGGTGGGTTCATAACCCATAGAACGGGTTTGGTTCGGTGAAGTTTAGCATTAGTCTAGTTCGACACCATTTTGTTTTGGTGTAAAATAATTTGGAGCGGATTCAGCATAAGGTTAGGCTTGCCGTAAGATAAGATTATGGGTGTCCATCGTGAGCAGTGAGACTCTGTGAAGCCGATCAGTTAGGGATTGAGCTTCTTGGTGATAATAATTGATGTGCGATTACACCAATCACAATGACATATCTCACAAACACAACTGGAGGATTCGAAAAATTAAACAATCACAACTACGTATTCTGATGTTCGTGTATGGAGTCATACCTACAAGGTCAAGATCTTTGGGAAATAGTTGGTGGTAGTGATACGGTTCCACTTTTAAGTGAAAATGCAGAGGCGTTAAGCAAGTGGAAGATCAAGGCCAGAAAAGCCTTGTTCGTATTGAAGATAACAATTCAAAAAGAACTGTTTGAGCATATTTGGGAAGCTAACAAGCCCAAATCAGCTTTGGATACACTGGCAAAACTTTTTGCCAAGACAAATGATGCTCGTCTTCAGTTCCTAGAAAATGAGCTGGCGACAGTTACGCAAGGGGCAATGTTGATTAGCAATACTTCATGAAGGTAAAAACTCTTTGCAATAAAATCTCCCAATTAGATCAAGAGTCAAAAATCAATGAGAATATGATGAAGCGCATTATAACTCGAGGGCTAAAACCCGAATATAACTGGTTTATAATGTCAATCAGAGGATGACCAACTCAACCGTCCTCACAGAGTTGGAGAGTTTGTTGGCGAATCAAGAAACCCTAGCCAGAAAAATGGTTCGGATATCTATAAAAGATGAAAAAGAAGCACTCTTCACTCGTAAAGGCAAAGCAATCACAAAGACAAAGAAGCTAAAGTCGTGGAGTCTAAGCAATATAAAGAAAACACTTAACCAAGGGGAGTCCAAGAAAGTAGAAACAATGATGATCCATGAAAAAGGAGCTTAAGGAGGAGCATCGAGTGCTATAATTACGGAAAGAAATGTCATTTCACTCGTGATTGCTGGCTTCGAAAAAAAAGACAAGTGAAGGAAACTCAACAACCATGACAAATTTCTAGAGTGAAAGCGAGGAAGATTAGAAAGAACAAGCATCCTTGGCAAAAGTTGAGGAAACTAAAATACCAACTTCAGATGCAATATATTATGTGATGTTGGGGAGTCATCAATTAGCATTTAGTGTTGTTGTCGAAGAATGTGAAGAGACAGCATACAATTTCTTTTACCAAAGATATCAACTATGATAAGGACTGGATCATTGACTCAGGATGTTCAAACCATATGACAGGAGATAAATCAAAGTTTCTGAGTTTGGCTAAGTACAAAGGCGGTAA
>JAOXJP010258329.1:0-21279 GCA_025762735.1 Platanus orientalis | reverse complement strand
GAGAAACTCTAAGAGCCTTGCTTCTTCTTCAAGAAAATCAAGCAAAAGTTTCCATTGCAAAACCTAACCAAATGTAAATTTAAAACTCCAAAATTAATCCTAAACGTTCACTCATCCTAAAAATCAAAATCCCTGATTTTCTTTATACCATTCTTCTATCAAGAAAAAAAAAGACCTGTCCTATAACATTTAGATTTTAATGATTAATCCTAACCAATAAAAATACAACATAATTGTCTTAATGCTTCTACATGATATCCAAATAGAGGTCCATTACCTACTAAATAACTAATTCCCTTCCATGATATCCAAAAGTAAAAAAAGTCTGCTGCTCTAAGATTCGATCATTAATTTATCATGCAAGGGAAGAGTTTTTATTAATTCGGTTTCTTAAACTAGTTAACACCAAAAGGCTTAATTAGATGATGATATAAGCAATTTGATAGTACTGACATGGTATAAAAAGTTTAAAATACATAAGAAGTTTTGATAAAACAAACAAAAACAATACTTAAGAAGCCAAATGATGAGATTGTGACAGGATAAATAGATGATAAGCTATACTGGTAAGAAATTAAGATCTTACCTGAGCTACCACTGAAGAATCAATAGGATTTTTCCCCATACCAATCCAGATTAGAACAGAAAATGCAATCATTAAGACAAACACTAGCACAGTCACCTAGTAAAAGAAGCATAAAAAAGATTAGTCTGGATTTGTTCAACCAATTATTAATTTCTTGTTCTAGAATGTTATTGCAACATTATCAACAGAAATTTAATATTGAGATAAACTATGAAGAAGAAATATTGAAAACACATTCAATGCAATACTTTATCACCACCATCATACCACAATCACAATTTTTTGTCGACTACCAACACGAATGCCTTGGAGAGGGCAGCATTTTCTATGACCATCCGTGTTGGATGAACCTGGTTTAGTCTTTTCCTTTTCCAACAAGGCTTCTTGACAACTATTGTCTTCATCCTCCTCATCTTCATCATTTGGCTGATGGCAAAGGTCAACCCTATAAAATCATTGCCCAGAGAGGCATACAGTATAGCTTATAAATAACACTGCATTTTCTTAGATTTAAAACCTCAAAAAAGTACAAATTCCAGAAGGATAATCCTCACATAAAACTTGAAATATACGGGTCTAATTCAAATAAAAACAATTATGTCAACTTCGATTTGTCTTATATGATTCAACATACAAATGTATGTTGTATAAATATATTTGATGACATATGATCTAAATGTTGTTCAATAATATCATTCAATGTAGAAATTCCAGACATGTTGATCAATATTCTTATTCAGAGTACAAATTCTACCATCTCCAGATTCATTTGAACAGCATGTGAAAGAAATAAATTTACTAACGCTCATTTAGGTGTTCCCAGACCTATAAGGAAATACAAAAGAATAAGTAAAGGACCACATGCAATGAACCCCGAGTATAATTGATGAATTTATAATCTAGTACAATTTCCGACGTCCACATTGTCCAGATTGATATGAACATAATGCAGCTCAAGAAATACATTAAAGAAAATGAAAAGAATGTTTAGAAAACAATTTACTATTGTCAAACATAATATTGAATGATTCCTGAAAAACAACACATCGAAATAAGTAATAAAGAATATAGAAAAATTTACCAGAAAGATAAAAGTAGAAGAAAAGCTGCTAAAAAGAGAATGCTGGGACAGGCTGCAAGAGAAGAGTTTTTACAATTAGAACCTCCAGCAAAATATGTTTGAATCTATGTATGGACCTTAAGACAAAGACAAGAGGCACTAGAAACTACTGCAGAAGCAAGGTACCATGGCAAAAGGACATACCCATGAGAATAAATCCACAAACATGTGACCAGCAAATCCATTCCTTACAAGTAGAAACAAGAGTCGATATAAAATAAATGAAGTAACCTGCAAGGGTAAATTTAAATTACCAAACCTTAGTACTCAAGTTATAGGTGCAAACAGAATACACTAATGGCTGTCAAGAATTATTGTAAATCAACAATCCAATCACAGATCACAGGGAACATTAGTTTAGTTGAATATCACACTTTTACTTCAAGTATCAAAATAAACAACAAAAGCTAATAGAAGATAAAACATCAGAAACTGGTGGCTGGATGGAAACATATTCAAGCAGGAGTTGCCTAGTGTCAACAATGACCTATACAATGTGATGTGGACATTAGAGACAAGTGGGGCCCACACAAGAAAACATATGGGAACACATGGAGGAACATCTTTGGGACACATGATGGAATCTTTATTGAGTTAGTTTACTGTTTTAGTTAATATTTCATGAGTTATTAGAGTCTAGGTCATGAGGGTCATTCTAATTTTTGTTTTTGGGTATTTTTGTAGCAAGGCATTTTTGCCAATGGTATTTTAGTAATTTTTTGGATAATAAAGATACGACTTTTCGCGTTGGGATTCTTATAATACAATAGGACTCCTAGCCTTTGGGTGAGCATCCCTCCTAATTTTAAAAAGTGAAACTAGTTGTGACAAAAGGAGGATCAATATCAGTTTTTGCCAATTAGACTAAATAATTAACATCTTAAACAAAGTGTGATGGGGCATCTAGGCCTGGCAGTTGAAGAAAAAAACGACTTGTTACAGATACATGTTATGTTTGATGATTTCATAGGGTACTTGAGGCTCAAAGCTGGGACTAGAATATCTTTTACGAATGAACTTTGTACCTGTCTTATTTGGTAAAAAGCATTATTACCCACACTAATAAATAGGTGCCAAAAGTTGAAGTGACCTCAAGTGTCTGGCAAGGCAACCTATTGAAGCTTCAACACCAAAAGACAACCACTCAATAAATTAATAAAATAATTCAGATAATGCAATCAATAAAGAAGTACAAAATAAGCTGGTATCAAAAGCATTCAAGCAGGAAGAGAAAAGTGAGGCAACTCTCTAATGCCTCAAACAAGGATAATGCGAAAGTTTCTAGGAAGGGCTCGCCTTGTTTTGCCTAGGCAATCACTTCATGCCTAGAGGCTATCAACAAGGACAAGCACTTTAATTGGGATCAAGAAAAATGACCAGTCACAAGAAACATCTCACATTGTTTTTTTTTTTATTTTTTACCTAAGGGTCATAAGATAAAAGGGGAGGGCATATATCCTAACTCTAGCTAACTAGTTATAAATTTGTACTATTGAAGATTTGAGGAGAAACTCCATAAAATACCAGCCACATCCAAGCATGCATGTAAATACATGATATATGAATGCTATAAATAGATCCATCCATCAATACACACAGATATGTAGACATATACCAAGCATGATTCCACTTCCACTAAACTGTTAAGGATCTCCACTGGCAAAAATACTATACTTCAAAACAACATAGAAATGCACCTAAACTTGAGAAAGGAATTGCAAATATGGTATTAGACATGCATATTTTAACTTGCTAGGTAACTGAGACCAAAGTGACTTAACCTAATGAACCTCACATCCTAAGCATTAAAATGGGATCAATGAACACAACTGTATCTGGTTACTGTTGTAGTGTAAACACAAAGGACATACCAAATGTTTGTATATTGAATTTTATCAGGATGTACAACACATGCTCGATTTCCTTATAAGACGAAATTGATGTCAGACACATGCTGAAACTTACATTTAGACAAAACCAAGCTCACCGTATGTTCACATCTATTGCTTATATACCATTCATATAATATGTTCATGTGCATTATCATATTCTAGGTACATTCTTTTTATATTTGCAAACTTACATGAACTAAATTACATTGGAAAACATGTATAATAAAATATGAAATAAACTGGATAGACTTGTACCCTCTTTGGGGTTTCCAAAGTTTCCATTCATACACCTCAAATCAGTATCAGACACCAAAGCATGTGTCAAGTGTCCATGTTACATAGTTCATATGCATATAATAACTTGATGCAGGACAATCTCAAGAGATTGTAATTCCTCCGGCTTATAAGCCCAAACTAAATAACAATCAATACTCACTGATTCTACATATCAAACATATAAATGAATATAACCAAATCAATCAGAAAAGGCTGGAAATAATTGTACTGTCCCAAAAAATACACCCAGAATTCAGTCTGGTCGACTGTCAACTGATATGAAAACCCTAGCTAGGAATCTCTAACTTAAATGAAATTTTGTAGGAAAGGAGTTTGATCAGTGTATGAGAAATCCCAATATTTCAGAAGAAAGTGATATCAATAACCCCTCCAAAAAGACTAATCAATTTCTCTGCTTTTACCAGAATTTCACTCAATAAAACTATATATGAATAAAAAAGTAAGTATTTAGATACTTGTCTCATTGAGAAACTATTGTAGAAGCTTGAAGAGATCACATGCTCCTTAGGATCCACCAAACAACACAGAATCCTCCACAAGTATTGCAGTATAGGGGTATAAATGGAAAACTCGGAACAAAGAGAGAAGGAAGAGATTAACAACCCAACTACAGCTGAGAAGTTAGACTAGTAACAGCTACAACTGTATACTAGGTTTTCCCACAGCTACAACTTATAAGAAGAAAGGAAAGCAACAAGTTCAATCCAATTTCACTAATCAAACTCCAATATTACAGTCCAGACACCCTGTAGGCCTTACATAGCTTTAATGTTGACAGTAAACTAACTAACTCCCCCAAAACCTTAAGGTGTCAGGAGATACACAAATTAATATACTTTAACTCCCCTCCCCCTCAGGAGGAACATTGTTCTCTCCTGGGAACACTTAAGGAACCAGGTGCAAGTCCACAACACATGCACACATGTGCAGTACTACGTGAGGGATTACTTCCATGGGATTCGAACTCACAACCTGGCTTGGCTCTGATACCATGTTGACAGTAAACTAACCCACTCTCCTAGGCTAGCCTTCTCTCCCTCCTGGAAGGGTGACATGTAGATCCATAGTTGGAACTTGGAAGACGGCAAGTTTTGGTCAGGAAACTCCAGTGGTACATTGTAGGTTAGCTCTTGTTTTGACTTTATACGTCCCTACCGTAATGCTGAGATTCATTGGAAAACAATTTGGACCTCGTCAATCCCTAGTAAGGTTCAGTTTTTTTGTTAGACCCAGCGTTAGGATAAATTCTAACAGTAAACAACCTGATCAGGGGAGGTCTCTACAATGATTTCAAAACTCAGCCAATCCTGGTCTGATCCGACGTGCAACCCCTTAGGAATCGCCTAATCTGACTTATCAGGCTTGGCCAATCCACACATCATATCGCCCAATCTGGACAGCCAATCACATCTTCATCTAATGTCCTATTGTGGCGAAGATCTAGATAGCCCTTCTAGCAGGTTATGGAATGTAATGGGTGCTTCCTCAGAAACTCAGCAGCCTATTAACACCTTTTAAAACAAACGCCTTCAATGAAAGAGGCAAAACACAGGGGTTACATCGTTGGAAAGAACAATAGTGTGTTTCAAAATTGTTCAAATCCATCTCATAGAGTCCTTATGAAGATCAAAAAGAAAGTCCTCTTTAAATATTAAATGTTGTAAGGGCTCTGGGTGCATTTAAGGGCGATATCTCTCTGGATTGGGAAAGTGTGTCTTGACCCCTCTTGTGTAGCTTTTATAGTTTTGCAAGGATTACTTCATCCCTTTTATTAATACAAATCTTATTTTCTTATTAAAAAGTACTCATGACTCGTGAGTGTGTCTTGACACCTCTTGTATAGCTAGTATAGTTTTGCAAGGATTACCCCATCCCTTTTATTAATACAAATCTCCTTTTCTTATTAAGAAGATATAGATACTCCTGCATCATTCTCCCCTAATGGGAGAGAGTTTGGCCATGAACTATCTGATAAAGAGCTGCTTGAGCTTGACCTTGAATTGGATGCATCATTCTCCTCAAGCCACCCATATTCTCCTCACTACTGGTCCTCTCCAGTTGTCACACTGGCAATTGAGAAGCAACTGAGAATGAAAAGAATTTATAGATCACACTTCCAGATTAAGACAGAATGTTCCCCGGCATCATACTGGACTCTATTGGTAGCATTGGCTTTTAATATAATCAGCATTTTCCGTTGAAGCTGTGAGATAACATGTAAGGGTATAAGTGTCAGGGAGTATAATTATGGTTTGTTTGGTATTATTTATGTATACAAAGGGTATTGTTGGTATTCTTCCAATACACCCATATAAATAATAAAAATATACAAATGAGAAGGAAGACCTATTCTTCTCATACAATTGACATACTCTTCCTCTTCCTCTTCTTCTTCTCCTTCTCTAATTTTCTCTCTCTCACTGTAGGTAGCTGATAAAGACACCAAGGTGGGGAAATTGAATCACCAAAGTCATCTTGGTATCAAAGCAGGTTCAACCTAGCCAGGAGGGGTCATTGACATCAACAAACCTAGGGCTGACGTCAACATCCATACGGTCAACCAGAAGGGTTGGGTCAAGTGAAGATGATTTTTGACACAACATAATTTATCAAGTTTTTTCATGCTATTGGTTGGAGCATCTAATGATCGGAGACATTTTTTAGGGATTTTCTTTCCTAAATTGTAAAAAATCCAGTTTTGTGGAGGTTTTGATGCCCTGTCGAACCAGTGTGTTTCTCTTCAATTGGCTGTTATGGAAATGGTCGTCCCAACCATACGAACCAGTAGAAACTAGTTTTATGAGTATTGTTGAAGAATTGATGATTCTGTGAAAAGAATCGTGAGGTATATTTAATGCCCCAGACCTGGTTCAACGATTTATCAATTTTGTTTACAAAAAAATGAGATTACCACTGCTTGTGACTAATAAGATGCAATTGTTTGCCTAATGGACTGTTTGGAAAATTTATTTTATTTTTAAGCACTTGTAGCTGACCATCTTACGTCTGGGTGGCTGTGAACCTGGAACGTTAGTTTCCTAATTCATGGTTTCAGTTGGCATCGACAGAAGTTGTTGGGGTTAAGGTAGTATGATTTGGGGATTCCCTTGGTTGCATTGTAATCAATAGCTAAGGTGATCCAAAAATAATAATAACAATATGTTTGATGTGGAGTCTGGGAAGACTAGAGAGTCAAGCAATGGGTCTGAAACTTCTAAGAGAGTGTTACCATTGGGTATCCAAGGTGACAACCCCAATGTACAAATTACCACTGTTAAACTGAATGGGACAAATTACTTGGAGTGGTCCCAATCCACCAACTTGTTGTCCACAAGTCGCATTACTCATGATTCAAACTGTTCAGTAACCTTTTTTCCTTCTCATTGTATTTTCTAGGACTTGACGTCAAAGCAGACGATTAGGAGTAGTCACTGTAGTTGATAGACTTTATCTCCTTATTGCAGATGTTGATTCTTCAGTGTCAACAGCGAGCCAGTCTAGTAGTAATCATATAAGTAATAAAGATCAGTTAATGCAATAGCATGACCGTATGGGTCATTTGTCTATGTCTTCTATAAAGCTTTTGTTTCCTAGTCTTTTTTTGTCCAACAATGTGTTAGAGTTGAATTGTGAAGTGTGTCAATTGTCTAAGCATGTTTGAAACTCATATCCAATTACTAATAATAAAAGTGTTGTTCCTTTTCAATTATTCATTCTGATCTTTGGGGACCATTTCCTACTACACTATTTAAATTTCGTTATTTAATTACTTTTGTCAATGATTGTTCTAGGTGTACTCGGGTTTATCTGATGAAAACAAAAGGAGAAGTGGGTGCCATCATAAAATGATCCAGACCCAATTTGAAACATCCATCAAAGTGCTAAGGGGGGGGGGGGAAGTATATTTCAACCCATTTTGCAAAATTACTTGGCTAGTTATGGGATTGAATATCAAACTTCCTACATTAACACTCCTCAATAGAATGGAGCCGCTAAACATAAAAATAGACATCTCTTGGAGGTAACCCAAGCTTTTTTATTCAATATGAATGTTTCAAAGACTTTTTGGTCTGAAGCCTTACAGCAACATATCTAATCAATCGTATGCCTTCTAAAGTTTTGAATTTTAAATCTCCCATCACTGTCCTTTGTCCAAAACATCCTCTTTTCCTGGTTCCTCCCAAAATATTTAGGTGTGTTTGTTATCAATGTTATGTTCACATGCACAAGACTGACAGAACTAAACTACATCCTCGCGCAATCAAATGTATATTCCTTGGATATCCTTCAACCCAAATAGGTTACAAGTGCTATCATCCTGCTTCAAGAAAGAAATATATTACGATGAATATTACATTCTTTGTGTCTATTCCATTTTTTTCCTTATCCTCTAGCTCTCTTCAGGGGGAATATATGAGTGGAGAGGCCTTCATGTCTTCCTACTTTCTTGCCTCTTACTACTCATGTCCATCTATCTATTTTTGATACTCATTCAGGTAATAGGAAGGATTTACAAGTGTATTTAAGGAGAAAAAATGACACAGCCAACATACCACCTTCAATTGCCTCTTTAGAACTAGGTAATGTTCTACCTTTAGTTGCTCCCGTTCATTCTAAATCTAATGATAGTTTTCATATTGCTCTTCGCAAAAGGAAGAGATCTTATACTAATCACCCCATTTCTAATTTTGTTTCTAATCATTCATTGAATCCTTCCTATGTTTCTTTTTTTAACTCCGCGCCTTCTATATCTATTCCTTCAAACTTAAGAGAGGTAATTTCCCAAGTCAATGGAGAGATGCTATGTGTGAAGAAATAGCAGCCCTTGACAAGAATAGGACATGGGAATTAGTAGACCTTCCACTAGGAAAGCAACCTATAGAGTATAAGTGGGTGGGTCTACTAGAGAGGATTTCAATATGTAGAATTTTATGAATGAGGCACGGGAAAGGCCAAGTTTATATTCTTTTCTAACATTGAGATTTTGGGGGTTTTTGTTAGATTTCATTTCTCTTTTCAACATTGAAACGGGATCAATTTTGTGCTACGCTTTGATCTAGCTCATGGTAATTAATGTTTGTTTTGCAAAAAAATCAATTATTCTTTCTTGATTCTTTTTTTTCTCTCTCTTGCATCTTTTTCTTGATGCAAGAGAGAAATATGAAGCAAATAATCGTAATTGAAAGGAAGTCTTTTGAACTTCATCAGTTGTACATTGGAAATGCAAATGTGCTGAAAATCACGGAGAGGAAAGGCTATGTTGCATCCATACGTTTCAATGTTGCTTTAATTGTTTGGTTCTATTCGGTTATCAATCAGGCATGTCGAGAGTTTGATCCATCGGCGTTTTTCCGCTTGAAAGATGATGGCAATAAGATAATCATGGTGAAAGGCAAAGCAAATGATTGTGAAAAGTTTCTCAAAATATCAGAAGTTCTACGGAATGGCAGAGAGTTTTGTATCTTCATCCTTGCTGATACTGAGAGCGTCGGGTGGGTGAATTTAGTATACATCTTACGTAGATCCTTCGGATGTGAAAAACCAGTGATCGATGCAATCCCAAAGGCTATATCTGGAACTTTCCCTTCTCTGAATCGTCGAGAGGATGTTAAGAGTGAGTTGGAGAAGAAAATAAAAACTGAAGTCATTCATCCTGAGAGGGATTGGGCAATTAATGTGTCAAATCCATCAGCAATTGATGAGGAGGAGGTTTGGTCTAGAGCGGTAATAAGTCATTGCACTTCTATTGATACTTATTGGAAAGAATTTGCGATGTATATTTATGAAGACCTTAATCTGGTCGAAGAGGTGGAGTGGATGGCGATTGGAGATTTCAAGGCTATTTGGATATGCTCCTCCATGAAAGAAGCGAATAGGTTATGTTCTTCAAAAATCGGACTCCCAAGGAAGGGGGCGATCCATTTTACAACATGGAATCTAGAGATTTTAACATTTAACTATGACAAATTAGTTATAAAAAGATGAATTTGGCTATGGGGTTTACCACTTAATCTTTGGTCTATAGAAATATTTCATGCAGTGGGGAAACTATGCGATGGACTGGAGAGGGTTAATGATCAAACCCTAAGCTGTGAAGAACTTAAGGTGGGAGATATTCATGCAATTCCTCGATTGTTATCAGTCACAGACAATGGAAAGTTCTTCCCCATTACAGTTTCAATAGAAGACAAGGAGAACATGTATCTAGGGGATAGAAGAATGGTGGATCTGCCGGCTACTATGATTACGGCAAGGTTGCCAGATTATTTAAGACCTCCGGTT
Source organism: Platanus orientalis (assembly GCA_025762735.1). NCBI lineage: Eukaryota > Viridiplantae > Streptophyta > Magnoliopsida > Proteales > Platanaceae > Platanus > Platanus orientalis. The sequence goes on along the minus strand of JAOXJP010258329.1, from coordinate 11,102 downwards.
GCAAACAAGCCGGTCATGATGGTAAATGGTCCCGCCCTGCAAAAAAATTCAAAATTCAATGAAACTTTAGGACTTGGGTTGGGTGTCGTATTGGAAACATTAGTTGCAATGGCGTGCACTGGGTTTCCTTCCTCTTCCAGCAAAGATTGGGAAATGGGGCAAGAAGACTAGACGTCTGATGAAAAAAATAAGGCAGGGAGTAGCGTACAAATGAAGGAAAAATCGGTGATGGGTCAAAAGCATATTATACATAAGAGATTCTCGGGATGCAGACTGGATACGAAAGAGATCTATCAAATGGAAGGAAATGATAAATCACAAGATGAGGAGGTGACATCTACTCAACGACGTATGTTGATGGGGAAGATAGATCAGCTAAACAAAGCTTATCATAAAGGATAAGTATCCCATCAAGTGGCGGGACCTAGTAGAAGACCTATGGTTGGTGAAAAGGATTCGAATATGAATAGTAGAGTGGACCAGGTGCATAATGTCAAGAAAGTGATGGAATGTCCTAATATTCCAGATTGTTCTAGGCCCTGGGATAAACGAGACAGACTGGGTCATATAAATGGGTTAGGTTCATCTATTCAATTGGACCGGGCTCACCCAACTTTCTCAACCCAAAATCAAAAGGGCGATAGTGGCCCTATCGTGGTTGAGAATATTGTGATGGAAAATATGGCAAAGGTCCAAGTGAATGGGGGATTGCTCCCGAAACAGGGTCAGGAGCTTGATTCTACATCGAACCTCATACAAAAGCTGATAATCAAAAGGAGAAAGATATCCAGGTCATGGGAGATGGTTGACTTGAGATAGAACGAGGAGGGGACAAACCGGCAACAAAAACAGGCAAAGATCCTACCAACTTATAGGGATAAATCGTCCGTTGCTTCTGATTCTCGCTGCTCGTGGATTGCAAATTCCATTGATTCTAGCAATACAAAAGGCAGTGCTCAGGAGATGAGTCAATTTGAGGTTTAGAGGGTTGATTGTGGGGATACGATGGGGAATTTCAATAGAGTATCTGCAACGAACGGACGGGAGTTCGTAAAAGGTGAAATATGGAAGCCAAGGGCTGATAATGATCCGATTGAAGGTCTGGGAGGACTGGTATGGGCCGATGGGACATCGCTACGCAACAACAGGGACATTTACTTGAGGCTAGAGACTCAAACTGTTCACCTACCTTCTCATCATCCCTGGGATGGACATCACCATATTTCAAGGGGGATTTCTCCAAAACCACACAAGCAACTCCTCATTAAAACGACTGCTAGGGATGAAAGGACATCTCCGGAGTGGCTAGCATTGGTGAAGGAAAAAAAATCACATCCTAATATGCTTCGAAGTGATGAAAATTTGATTAAATCGGCGTCCAAAATCTCACCAATGCAACCGAGAGGTAAGTATGCTTTATTTCCCAAGGTTCATTCATCTTTACTTGTAGATGCTTTGGTTTTGTGCAGGACAAAATTTTTAACCTTGCAATCTGTCAGTCCGAATTTTATCCAGAAAGCTATTCATGGTGAAATGGTGATAGAATCTAATAAGGGAAATTTTGATCAGCAGTTGATAATCAGGGATCTTTCAGCTAAAGAAAGTGATAGTGGTGTTTTATCGGTAATACCTTTAGCAATTGATGATATGGGAGCGAAGGAAAGGGAGTCAAGTTTGAATGAGGGGGTGGATGGTACGTTATGTGTTACTCCTGTGAAGAGAAGTGACTATATGGATAATCTATTTTTACAAGGTGTACAGGAGAGAGATGAAGGGCTCATTTTGGAATACGTAATTCAAAAAATGCAAGAGTTTGGACCCTTCTTAGGTTTATCATGTGACGGTTTTGAAGTTGAAATACTAGAACTGTTTAAATCTATTGAATATCGGAAGGTGGGGAATGACAAAGTGATGGATTCTTATTCGGTTGAGGGAAAGCGATTAGTAAAAGAATTGAAGAAATTGGAGAGTAGTGTCAATTATGATCGGAGAATGGGTGGCTCAAAGGAGGTAGGGATTCATAGGGGAAAAGGGTTATTGTTCAAGTAATTTTATGGAGTCAAAAATCCTTTCTTGAAATGTCAAAGGGTTAGGGAATAGAGATAAAAGAATTACAATTTGCAAAAATCTTTTCAGGAGGGTCCTGGATATCATGGTAATACATGAAACAAAACAAAGTAATATATCCAATCTTATTGTTAAGGAAGTATGGGGTAAGACATCTAAGTATTGGATCTCATTACCATCTAGGGGTGCTTCAAGCGGTATTCTTCTAATTTGGAATGAAGAAAAAATGGAGGTCATAGAACATGAAGTTGGAGCTTTCTCGATCTTAATTCATTGTAAGATGGTAGATAGGGTTGAGGAATGGGTGTTCTTAGGGGTTTATAGCTCTGTGTTATCATGAGAGGTGGAGGATTTTCTTAAGGAATTAGATGATGTACATGCCCGTTGGGGATTGTCGTGGTGTATTGGGGGTTACTTCAATTTGGTTCGGTTTTCCCATGAATGAAGGTGATGGGTTAAGGGATGATAGGATGCACAAATTTGGAGAATTCATTAATCGATGGAAGCTTATTAATGGGCCTTTGAAAGGTGCAAAGTATCCATGGTCTAATTTTAGGAACAATCCATTCTTAAGCCGGCTAGATCGATTTCTTTATTATGCTGATTAGGATGATCTCTTTCTAGGAAGAATCCAAATCCCTCTTCCTAGATCAGTATCGGCTAATAGCCCGATAATTCTTGAAGGTTGGAGATGGAAGGGTGGGCCCTACCCATTTAAATTTGAAAATGCTTAGCTTAAGGAACCGGAGTTTATGGCCCTGGTGAAGGATGTATGGAGTCGATCTTCTTTTTCTGGAAATGTTAGCCGGATCATTGCTTTCAAGCTAAAAAATTTAAAATTTGATTGAAAGTTTGGAATAAAATGATGGTGGGGTGGTTTAAAGAAGAGAGAAAAAGATGTTTAGCGGATCTTGGTAAGCTGGATCTATTAGAAGAAGATCGAATTTTAACTGGTGAAGAAAGAATAATGAGAGAATCTATTAGAAAGGAATTTCAAAGTATTGTAGTTAAAGAGGAGATATATTGGAAACAAAGATCCAGGATTAAATGGTTAAAAGAGGGGGATTGGAATACCAAGTTCTTTCATAAAGTGGCATCTCAAAACAAGAAGGATAATGAAAGTCATGGGTTATGGATTGATGATGAGTGGGTGTATTCTAAAGAGTGTATCCGAAAGGAAACGGAAAATATTATATAAATCTTTTTTAAGAGAATCACCAAATTAGACCATTATTAGATGGTTTGGATTTTGATTATATTTCGGAAATGGAAAGGGCTAGGCTTGAGAGTCCATTCTAGGAGAAGGAAGTATATAAGTCAATCATGGGAATGAAAGGGGACAAAGCACCGGGGCCTAATGGATTTACAATCTCTGTTTTTCAAAAATGCTAGGACATTATGAAAACTGATCTCATGAATGTGTTGGAGGAATTCTATTATTCGGAGGAATTTTATAAGCACCTAAACAACACATTCATTACTCTAATCCCCAAAGAGAAAAATGCAAAGGAATTGAGAGATTTTCATCCCATTAACCTATTAAATAGTGTGTATAAGATCATATCTAAAATCTTGGTGGGACGTTTAAAGGTCATAATAAAAAAAATTGTCCCCACCACAAGGGGCATATATTATTATTTTTTTGAATGGGAAGTATGGAATTTATTCACATAACAAAAGCAAAAGATGAGTCGATACAAAAGAGGATCACCGGGAAAGTGTATCCAAAAGGAAAAGAAAGATAGATATGAAGAAGATAAAAATAGGACGCCAAAAAAAAACAGAAAAATAAACAAATCAAGCCTCTAGATATCAGTCCATATTTCTAATCACATAGACTCCTCAAACCCGGGCCAAATAGAAACCCACTCATGAACTATATTATATAAATGGAGACCAGTAGCTCTTCATGACTACAATATCTCTCCCCAAAAATCCTATTGTTTCTCTCCTTCCATAAACCCTAGCAAATAGCCCCCAGTAAAGCCCTCCAAAGGGATTGGAGAAAACTTTCAAGGCCACCAATTCACCAACCTGAAATAAATTATTAAAAACATTTGGAAAGATCCAAGAAACACTAAGATGTGAAAGGAAAAACTCTCATACTACCTTAGCTACCGAGCAATGAATAAAAATGTGACTTACCGATTCCTCTTCCGACTTGCAAAGTATACATCTATTAGCCAATTCCCATCCCCTACTCTAAAGATGATTGAGGGTAAGAATTTTATCCCAAAAAGACTTCCAGATGAAAAACGATACTTTGGAAGAGATATCTAGATTCCAAATTGTTCTATAAGGACTCATAAGTTCTGAAGAATGAAGAGACTCAACATAGAATGATTTTGGAGTGAATATACCTCTATAGGAAGGTTTCCACACCCAGACATCATTATTATCTAACACCAGCCTTAAACCCCCTAACATTTCCAACAAACTAACCAACTCACCCATCTCCCAATCATTAGGGGCTCTTCTCCATCTAGGATCCCAAGCACTTCTATTAAAATCATAGCAATTAGCAACCAATGCTTTAGGATCCACCGATAATCGATAGGAATTAGGAAATAGTTGTTTTAGGGGAACCTCCCCTAACCACACATCCTCCCAAAAGCTAATATTGCCGTCAAATTTTAGATGGGGTACTTATTGCTAATGAATGTATTGAAAATAAGAGATCTTTGGGAAAGAATAGGGTCTTATGCAAATAAGATCTAGAAAAGACGTATGATCATGTGAATTGGAAGTTTTTGGATTATTTATTGTTTAGAATGGGATTTGGATCCAAGTGGAGAAATTGGATTTCTTTTTGTCTACAGTCATCTTCTTCTCACTTATGATTAATGGTTGCCCGACGGGATTTTTTGGTGGTTCAAGGGGTTTGAGACAGGGTGATCCCTTATCCTCCTTTTTATTCATTCTAGTGTCAGAAGTATTAAGTAGAATGATTAAAAAAGCAAAGATGAACTTCATTACGGGATTCAACGTGGGAAGGGAAGAGGAGGCATTTATCTCTCATCTCCAGTTTACGGATGATATGATGATTTTTTGTGATGAATATATGCGTCAGATGGGCTATTTAAGATGCATCCTCAGATGTTTTGAGGCCGTATCTGGTCTAAAGATTAATCTTGCAAAAAGTGAGATGTTCTAAGTTGGTCAAGAGTGTGATATTGAAAGCCTGACTTGGATTTTGGAGTGCAAAATTGGTCAGCTTCCTTCTACTTACTTAGGTCTCTCATTGGGAGCAAGTTACAAATCAAAAGAAATATGAGAACCGGTGATGGAAAGGATTATGTCAAGATTAGATACATGGAAAGTGCCTCTTTTATCTGAAGAGGGTAGATTAACATTAATTAAGGCAACATTAGCGGCTATGCCAAAATATTTCTTATCTCTCTTTACCATTCCGGTGTCAATTGCAAATAGGATGAAAATGATGTTTAAAAGATTCATTTGGGATGATGATCAGGATCACCATCGAAATCATTTGGTGGATTGGAATATTTATTGCAAAATAATTAGGCAAGATGGATTGGGTATTAGGAAAATTGGTATTCATAATAAAGCATTGTTTGCTAAATGGCTATGGAGATTTAGGATGGAAAGAGATAGCTTATGGCGTAGGGTGATAGTCGCAAGATATGAGGAGAAATTGTGTTAGGAAGCCAAAAAGGCTGGAGGGAGACATGGGTGTGGGATTTAGAAATCCATCACGGCAAGCAAGGAGGATTTTTGGAAGTGCATCAAATTTAAACTTGGATCGGGAGAAAATATTAGATTTTGAGAGGATGTGTGGATGGGGGAGACTCCACTGAGGGAGATATATTCGAATATTTATCGATTGGCATTGGATCCACAAGCTTTAGTATTTAATTGCTTTGATAGTAATGGTAATTGTTGGGAGCCAAGATTAAGAAGAAACCCTAATGATTGGGAAGTGGGGGAATTACTTGATCTGATGGAGACCCTTGGGGATTTTTTCCTTCTCCGAACAGAGAAGATGGATGGGGTTGGAAGTTAAGTCGGAAAGGTAATTTTACCACTAAATCTTTTTATGAGAAGGTGTCTAATTATCCTTGGCTGTCAATACCACATAAAGGCATTTGAAACTCGGATATTCCATCTCGAATGTCTTTCTTTATTTGGAATAGCTTCTTGGATAAAATTCTAACTTTTAATCATCTACAAAGTAGAGGATAAAACTTGACAAATAGATGTATACTTTGCATGGAAGAGGAGGAATCGGTGAATTATATTTTTATTCATTGCTCCATGGCTAGAATGGTATGCATTTTTTCCTTTCCCATCTAAAAACCTCGTGGGTGTTCCCAAATCTTTGGCATGAATTCATAATGAGTTGGTGGATTAGTTAACTGAGGAGTTTCTCCTCATCAAAATGGTGTGGCATTTCGGGGGCTATTTGTTGGGGTTTATGGAAGGAAAAAAAATAACCGGATTTTTAAGGATAAGTATCATAGTCAGAATGATGTGGTACTATCTATTTTCAAATTACTACGTGATTGGACCTCAGTTTGCAGTATCTTTAAAGAGGAGGAATGAGATTCTATTTGGAGTGAGGAGTGATATTTGTATTGCTTTTTGTTATTAGGTCTTAGTCATACTGTTATATCACCTATGCGGTGATCATCTTTATGGTACTTGTTAGGGTATTTTGTATGTTGTTGCTTTTTCAATAAATGATATCCTTACCTTTAAAAAATATATATATCTGCATTGTCATGATGTAACATGGTTTTCATATAAGAATCAGTACTAAAGGTCTAGTATAATAAAAGAAGAGCAACTTTATGAAAATATATGTTGTGTATTAACTCTAATCTCTCCCACTAACTTATGGTTTTAGGAGAGCAGTTAATTGATTTATTTAAGATAGTATTAGAGCAGGTTTTAGGTCGTGACTTCAAATCTCCCCATAGATGCAATTATTCTTTTGGGTTCTCTGTGCGTATCCATGTTTTGTGGATTGGCACCCAGCTCCCCACGTTCATTGTCCAAGAGTGTTCCTTCGGAGGGTAAGTATTGAAATATATTAACTCTAACCTCTCCTACAACCTTTAGGGTGCGTTTGGATTTAGGGAATTGGAAGGGTGGAAATGGAATTGGAGTACCCAAATCCATTTCCGTCATTTGGGATCAATTTTAAATCACGGAAATGGATTTAAATAAAATCCCTAGGGAATTAGAATGTTGAAATGAAGCCCCAAATCAATGGAATTGAAATAACAACTCCTAGGGTGTTATTTCCAATTCCTTTTTACGAAATGGCGTGTGACCAAAATACCCTCATCGATACTTCAAGTATATTCAAATGACTAAAATGCCCTCCACCCTCAAGCAATTATGAAGAGTTTTTTAACACACATTATCCAAAATACCCTCTGTTATTTTATTAATAGATAAAAATGCCCCTGAGTGGAAGATCTTGCTCATGTTAACTATGCTTCAACTCTATTCAAATGACTAAAATGCCTTCCTCAAGAAACTGTGAGGAGTTTTTTTTAGCATAGAAACTACCCAAAATACCCTTTATATTAATTAATCAAAATGTCCCTGAGTGGAAAATTTAGCTCATGTTAGCTATGCTTTAGGTTTATTTAGATGACTAAGATTCTTAATTCATATTTTACTTATCTAAAAAAATGAATGAAATTCCCTCCTTCCTTAAGCTTTAAGATTTTTTTTTAGCACATAAAGTACTCAAAATTACTTTTTTTAATTTTATTTATTAACCAAAATGCCCTTGAGTTAAAAATCCAACTCATGTTAACTATGCTTCTAGTCTATTCAAATGAAAAAAAGAAAAAGAAAAGAAATTTCTACCCCCTTAAGCAATTGTGAGGAGGCTTTTTAACACAGTGAGTATCCAAAATGCCCTTTGTTATTTTATTAATTAAGCAAAATGCCTCTAAGTGGGAAAGCTAGCTCATGTTAGCTATGTTTAGGTTTATTCAAATGACTGAAAGTGCCCTCCTCACTCAAGCAATTGTCAGGTGTTTTTTTTACACACAAAGTACCCAAAATGCCTATGTTATTTTAGTGATTAACCAAAATGCCCCTAATTGGAAAATCTAGCCCATTTTAGATTATAGAAAGAGTTAAAAAATATATATAATTGGTTTCTCTTCCCAAGTGATCTTCATAGTAGGTAAAAATGTGGACAAGAGTGAATATAATGTCTTTGTAGTGATTATTAAGAAATTGTAGGCCATGCAAATCTTTGGTGCCCAACTCGCAAGACTTGGGAGCCCTTAGTGATGGGCGATAGAATCTCAAGGCCACCCATCAAGTAGAGAGAAAACAAAATGGGATGATTGAGACTTTTGAATATTTATGCATCCAAATAGTGGAATTGAGATTTTTGAATTCCACTTCTGTCTATATATAAATGAATTCAAATGGTAGAATTCTAAATCCATTGAATTCAATGTAGTGGATTTCAATTCTATAGAATTGGAATTCCATGGCCAATTCCAATTCTACAAATCCAAATGCACCCTAATTGAAGGCATGTTTTGGTTTTTAAAGGGTTTAGGGCCCCATAATGCTATTATGGATCACCTACCTCATGTATAATGTGTAAGTGTGGACATATGACTTGTAATCAACTAAGGCTGCATTTGGCAGCCACTTATAATGTAATTATTTCATTTGAGTTTCTCAAGGCTTTTGTAACCGCAATGGGATGGTTTGTAATGAATTCATTTAGATTTGCACCAATTTGTGCTTGATAACATTAGTCATTTCATTTTATGGAAAAACCTAAGATGACTTCTTCTCTAATTGTAGTTAACAAATAAGTATAAATTTGAATGAATTCATTTCAAACCATCACTTCATGGCTACAAATGCCTTGATAAACTGATGTAGAACAGATGTCACAAGTAGTTTTGTGAGTTACACACAAGAAAGGAAAAAAGCTCTAGTAGAAATCATGAGAGTTACATACGAGAAAGGGAAAAGCTCTAGTAGAAATCATGAGCCCTGAGAATGGAATTGCGTGAAATTTGGTGAGCTTAAGCGAAATTTCGTGAGAGCACTGCCACTTTTCGCATAAATTCCTTTGTTTAGGCCCTCAAATCAGCGTTTTTGCTATTTTTAGTAATTTTCCTTTTTGCTATAACTTTCTATTTAGAAGTCAGAATAAGATCTCATTTGTTCTGGGATGTTTCCTAGTGATAGTAGTATTGTTAGTAACTTGTTTTTGCTATTTTTGGTAAAATTTACCAAATTAGCCTTATTCCGTGTCTAACACGAATTAGGGTTTCTTTTCTCTATTTAAAGCATTGTAGCCTTCAAGGAAATTTAGTTTTTTTCATTAAATAAAGTTTTAGTACGAGTTTCTCTTCCTTGGTGAAGTTTAGGGTTTTTTTTTTCCAACAAAGGAGACGACGTGTTCTTCTCCTTGCTATTCCGCTGCGTCATAAATCCTCTAATTAATCTTTTAGAAATCAAAGGGCTTTTGCACAGAAGTTAAGGGGTTTTAGAGGGGATACTTAGGAGAGAAAAACCCTTAAAAGAAGTCAAAAGAAAGGGGCCAATATTGGGGCGATTTATGATTAATGTAAACCTAGAGTTTCTGGTTTAGGGAATTTAAAAATCAGGTAATATAATTACTAATAGAGTAGAAATTTAATAGATATCAGTTATAGGGCTTTGAAGGATCAAAAGATAAAGAGGATAGGGATCAAACCTGATTTAATAGAGCTAATAATTCTCCCCTGATAGTAGACACGAGTTGGACAATAATTCTGCTTAGAAAATCCGGCAGTGCTCTTATCTTGTGCTTGATTTCTTAGGAGATATAATACCCAAAAAATTCTAGTATGGGAAAGTGTAACAGGGAATAAAGAAGATGTAGAAGAAGAAGATTGAAGGAGATTAAGAATAATGGAGGAAGGAGGAGAAAAAGAAGCAGGAGAAAAGGGGAGGTAGGTGGTGTCGAGTAAAGGAGGTAAGAGGGAGAGGAAAAGAGGAGCTTATGGCTATCCCTAGAGTATAGAGAAAGATAGAAGGGGGTAGAGGTCCACCACCGCAATTCAAAATAATTTTTTTTCAAATTCCTTGATGTGGAAATCGTTAGGGTAGGGCGAGCCTTTATAGGCTTACAAACTTAAGAAATAAGAAAGCTACTAATAATAGAAACTTTCTAAGACCCTAAACCTTGTGACATAAACTTGCCTATATGTAAAACTTACTAAACTAGACCTTCTAAATATTTAAACTCATCAAAAGTTAGAAATTTCTAATCCCTTACCAAGGCTATCGACCACTCATGTGGGAGGGCCCCACATGTTGACTTGGCTTCTATTAAATGACAAAAATATGTGTCTGTCGACTAGCCCTTAGTTCCACATCTACCCTTGGCTTTAAGCCTTTATTACGTAGACCTACCCTACTCTAAAATTCATGCCTTATTACAAAATAGCCCCATACATCTATTGACCCCCATTACTAGCTCTTCTTTGGGTACTTGAATTTGGGCTTGTGCCTCTAAATTGGATACATCCTCTCTATCTAATGTAGAGCTGGTGTATCAATCATCATGAGGGATAGTGGGAGCAGTACCTGGAGACAAGGTGACCTGATGGGGAGGCACACGAGAATCAATGAAGGGTGATGCAGCCAATGAGAACGATATTATTTAGGATAGAAGGGATGTTTCTAGTTTATTTTAGGGTTATTTTATTTAAGTCCATTTAATTTAGTGTTGTTTCTGGGGTCTTATTTTGGGTTTTATTTTTATGTAATTAGGCCCTAAAGGCCTTGGAAAGGAAAATAATATCGTTCTAAGAGTCCTTGTAACAAGGATTAAGTTTAGGGTTTTAGATGCAATATTAGAAGTAGTCCTAGTTAGATTAGGAGTCTTAAGTGGTTTAAGTTTATAAATAGATAGATCTTTAGGTTGTACTTCAGTTTTTGAAGAATGAAATAAAGATTTGGTTGAGTTAGAGTCCAATGTGTGGATCTCCAAGGGTGGTAGCCGTGGCTTCCTTTCTCTCCTCCTCCATGAG
>JAOXJP010258318.1:0-21279 GCA_025762735.1 Platanus orientalis | reverse complement strand
AGTTTTCTCTCAACCCCTCACCTGAGGTGAGTATTCTACACTATTTCTCTCTCTCTCTCTCTCTCTCTCTCTCTCTCTCTCTCTCTGTCTTCTTTAATCTTCTTATTTACTTCTTGTTCTCTTGATTTTTATATGACGTTTGTAGTTTATCCCTAATTTTTGTGGGGTCTTTTTTAAAAGGGTATCCTACATCAGTGTCTATTGAAACTTTTTTTTTCCTAAGCTCTTCCAAAATCGGGAGGGCTCCTTTACAGCCTTTCCAAAAAAAGCGTTTCAACTTAGGAGGAATTTTTAAGTTCCATATTTTTTTTCCATACATCTCTATCTCTTGGAGTAATGTTTGTACTAGCAGTGTCAATTTGAGCATTAATGTCATATGCAGATTTAACTGAGAATTTACCGTTCTTGGCATAATGCCAAATATATGTATCTTTGGGCAGATAATTCCTTAAAGGGATTTTTTTGGATATCATTATATTTTTATTGGAGTTAAGGAAGGTGCTATCTCCTCCATTTTCCACCTTAGAATTCTTTATCAATGATCACTTACCTTATGAAGCCGACATTCATTAGGTTGTGGAGAACTCAGTTTGAAGTTTGGCAGAGTTGGAATCCATGCATCAGTCCATAAATTTATATCATCTCCATTACCCACCAATCTATGAATTCTTTCTGATGAAGTTCTTTGCCTTTCATTATACTTTTCCAACCCTACGAACTCCAAGCCTTAGCTTGGGTTTTAGAACATCCCCATGTGGAAAATAGATAGATTTCAGCAGCTTGGCACCTAGAGCTTCAGGGTTTCAATTAACCTACATGTTTGTTTTGCAATTTAGGTTATATTGAATAAGTGGACATCTATTATACCCAATTCACCTTCCCTTTTAGTTTTTCTTATATCAACTCATTTAACCCAACTAATTTTCCTCTCTTTTTTGCCCCACCAGAATTGTCTTTGTAACTTATCAATATTATTACATAATTTCTTTAGAAGGAGAAAGCATGACATTACATATAATGGAATGGATGATACAACTACGTTTAATAGTACCTCTTTTCCAGCTTGTGAAAGCAATTTCTCTTTCCAACCTGTGACCCTTTTTGCAACTTTATCCTCTATATGTGTAAATAACTCCATCTTTTTCTTTCCAATAGAGGAGGGTAAGCCTAGGTATTTGTTAGGTTTATCTATAATATATATCTTCAGAATGGATCCAATCTATTCTCTAACTTCTATAGGGGTATTACTATTGAAAAACACTTCAGATTTGCTTAGATTTTGGTATTGCCCTGAGATCTTATGATATTCTCGATGAATATGAACCATTATTTGGGCTCCTTGGTTATTGGCTTTATTAAATATTAAGCTATCATAAACAAACAATAGATTTGAGATACGTGGGCTATTTCTCTTAATTTGAATCCCTTGATTTTTCGCTCTTCCTCCCCAGACCCCGCATTAGCGGGAGCCTCGTGCACTGAGCCGCCCTCCTTTCTCATCAAATGCAGCTGATAATCCCTCTACACATAATAATAAAAGAAAAGGGGACAGTGGGTCTCCTTGTCTTAGACCCTTGTTGCAAAAATACTTCTCCTGGGCATCCATTAATAAACACTTGAAAGATGCAGATGAACATGTCCAAATCCAGTCCCTCCATTGATCACTGAAGCCCATTAATTCCATGACAGCCAATAAATATTGCCATTCTACCCCATCATAAGCTTTAATCATATATCTCTTAGCTAACCTACTTCTCTTATGATGAACAATTCATGGACAATGAGAATATCATCTGAGATCTATTGGCCTCGAATGAAAACACTTTGATAGGGAGAAATGACATCTCTAATGATTTGTTTTATTTTGTTAGCTAGAATTTTGGAGATAATTTTATAGGACTCATTGCATAAATAATTGGTCTATAATGTTCTATTGTAGTGGGATTATTACATTTTTTGGAATTAACCCCAGCAAAGTATGATTAAGTCTAGAAAGTGAAAGCTGGTTGTTAAATTATTTCGTTATCATGTCCTCTACATCCTTACCCACTATCTTCCATTGCTTTTGAAAAAATCCAACAGGATAACCATCTAGGCTAGGAGCCTTTAATGGACCCATTTCAAATATTGTTGCTCTAATTTCCTCAGGGCTAATTGGTTATCTGATATAAGTTTGTGATTTTGAGAAAGCTGTCCTTATATTCCTCACTGAAGCTTGTATTCTTTCTTGTTAGGACTACTTGATGTAAATAGTTGTTTATAGACTTAATAGTAATTGGTAAAACAGCCTTTAAATATTTTATGGTCTTGTATCCATTCTCCTTTTGGCTGCTGAAGTAGGCTAATTTGGTTTCTACATCTTTGAGTCATCATTGTAGCATGAAGGAATTTGGTATTTCTATCTCCCGATCTCAGCCAATTGATCCTTGATTTTTGTGTTCACATGATCTCCTCCTATTTGAGAACTTCATCTAACTCTTTCATCTTCCTTTCTATCTCCTCCTCATTTTCTAGACTATTAGATTGGTTTAGTAGACTTCCTATAGACTGTTTTAGAGATGAATTTTTTTTATTGATAAAGCCAAAAGTTTCCCGGTTCCGTTGTTTAAGAAAAGGAGCCAACTCTGCTAATTTAGTTTGAACTGGCACTTGTCCACTCTGATTCCTTTCTTTTGATCAATATGTACTTATTAAGCTTAGGCAGTGATGAGGACATGGGAGCTAGGTGCGGCCCACACATGAAGACACACAAGAAGGCACATGGAAGAACACATAGACACATGATAAGGTCATTTAGAATTATTTTACTGTTTTACTTAATAGTTTATGAGTTATTAGAGTATAGGACGTGGGTGTCATTTTAATTTTTGTTTTTGGGTATTTATATAATAAAATATTATTGCCAATGGTATTTTAGAGAATCAACAAGAATGCTAGACGAAATTATCTAGAAGGTTGGCACTTTTTGTTTTTAGAAAGTTAAGTTTTTAGTAGCTTTGACTTTCTGAAAGTCTTAGGTAGCAAGTAAATTAGTAGTTAGGAGGTTCTAAGTTGGTTTCTTGATATTTTAATGAGTTTATGAGCCTATATATGGGTTGCATGTTTTTGTACTTTGCATGATGGAATGAATAAAAATTTTGGTTGTTTTCTTGCTTTCCATGAGTGGAACTACTCCTCTTCTTCAAGCTTGAAGAGTTTTCAAGTCCTTGGTGCCTTGGCCTAAGGCTTGGCTTGGTTGGCGTTTTTCAAGTTTAAGGTTGGTGATTTCCTCAAGGTACATCCTATCTTCGCATCTTCTTCTTTTTCTTTGATATTTTCTCTGGTTTCTTGATTTTCCCTTTGCTGTAAGCCCATCCCATAAGCCATTTCCTTCATTAATATCTTCATCCATCTCAACCTATGCTTCCTAATGCCTGCAACCACCCATAAACCACTTCTTATTGATGTTCTTACATACTAAAACCCAATTCTGTTATTCTTTTACATACAGCTACCTTTGAAGGCAGTTACCATTGATTCCTATATCAAATACCAAAGACCCATAACCTCTAGACCTGTGACTGCGATTAAAGTGCATATCCTTGTGTGTTTTAATCATAAAATCATCCTATTCTGGGTTATGGTATCCAACTGCTTGGGCTTTAGCTCTTGGATTACAATCTGGAAGAAACATCCAGCTTTACTTATCTATATATGTTGCTGTGTGGATTTTCCTGCACTCTTTAGTGTTTTGAGTTAATTCCTGTGAGTATTTTTATATAAGGATTGGTAGTTCTGGAGTGTGTTGCATTGAATATTAGGCATTCTTTGGCCTGTACTACATTGGGCAGTCTAATGGGTTGTCCACATTCATTCAAATCTACAAGGTTTAGGTTTTCTTTTGGTTGTGATTTTGGAATATGTAAATATAAAGGAAAATGATTTGACCCATAAGCAATAAGGTTTTCAATATATACAGTAGGTTACATCATTTTCCATTGTGGATTAACCATTGCTCAATTTAATCTTTCTCTAATTCTATTGTTACCCCTCTGAAAATTCATCTAAGTATAAATTGGACATCTATAGTTAAGCTCCCATAGGTTACATTCATTTAAAAATTTCCTGTTGGATTGTAGTGTAGATCGACTAATCTCCTTCTCACCCATTTTATCATGTGAAAACCATAAACAATTCCAATCTCCTACACAAACCCATGGCTCCTTAATATTCTTACCCCATTCTATAAACTTTCCCAGTCCAGAAATCTTTTTTAAGATTCTGGTTTACCATAAATAAAAGAACATAGCCAAGAATCGCCCTTATAGTCCTTTTTGATATGCGTATGAATCCATCTATTACATTTTTCAATAACTATTACATCTATGCTATCAACCCACATCAATAGCATACCCGTGACTTACCTTCAACATCAATACGATCCATTTTCCAAAGAAGATAACCATTTGAATTTCGTTTTTGCTGTTTCCATGGATCAAAATATTGAGATCGGGCAAGGCTGATCCATGTTTGGATCAGACAATCCTTGAAAGGATTGGCAGATCTGAGGTTAAAAGGCATAACAACGATTTGCCTTGGATTGGTTGATCCAGCATGCCGATCCCAATGCAATCCTGCCCAATCTTCTACTAAGGTCAATCCAACCTAGGATTCGGGGTCGGGTGATCCCGGTCCAATTTGGCCGATCCTAGGCCGGATTGGCCATTTTTCGAGCCATGGTTGTTTCTACAGAGTTTTTGTTTCAAAAATAAATTTGAACTTTAGGTTTATGGAGCTAAATAGCTTCTTTATTGCCTGAACTGTCGAGCGTTTCTCGGTCCCTCGACAATTTCATGCTATTAGGCTCATTGTTCTTGTGGGGGTTGTTGAGGAACAGCCACCTGAACCCCTTTTTGTTGATAAGGTAATTTCAGCTTTTGGTGAGTCAATCATCTCTTACAATATAAAACCCTTAGGATAACACCTTGTATTAGGCCATGGTATTTGGTTGCATTTTCTAGGGGTTTTGATTCTCCGTTATTATTATAAATCTGTATTCCTTCCCCATAAAGCTTAGCTACACATCCTTTATTGTTGATTATTTTAGGGATTTTATCCTTTAATTTTTTTCCTCCTATGCACCTTTTTCTTAACAGCTCTCCCATGGTAAAGGATGTATTTCCTTTAATTAAAAAACAGAGCATGTAAATTGAAAGAACGTAATTTATCAATAATATTGAACCATACCAGATCCTTGTCTTCATCTTTTGATTCTTTCCCTTTCTGAATGTTGTGTCCTTCCTCATCATCATCTTCTCGCACCCTCTTCCAGCTCTTTGTCCATTTGATCCTCATCATTTGCCACTACTTCCATTTTCAGTCGTTGTTGGAAGGCTCTGGCAGCATCTTTTCATTTCATTTGCTAGTTGGAGTCCGAGTGAGTTGAATACACTATCCTTTCATGCATATGCAGTTCCTCCCTTGATTTCACCAGCTGCTCTGCCCTAGCTCCTTGCTCCAATTCAGCTGAGATATGAACCATTTCCTCACAAGGCAATCCTCAAACTCAAATTTCCTCTGTTCTATGGACCACAAATCGATTCTGGTTGGTTGGTTTTGGTTCTTAAATAACCATTCCACCCTCGGTCTTACCCGCTCTGCCATCCCACGCCTTAATTTTTTAAACTTCTCTTCAAATACGATAGGTTTTTTTCCTTTAGCTCGTCGCCTTTCAGCTGCTCATCAAAAGTGTCAATTACATTCTCTTGGGAATCATCCTCCGACTATAGCCCTTCCACATCATCCTGATCAACTTTATTAGATGATGTATCCCTCTCGGTTTCCATGTCACCCGGATGCTTGTACTCCTGCCTTTGAAATTGTTCTAATGATCCAAGTCCTGCCTTGAGATAGCATCCCATGCACCATCAGTTGATTTTCTTGGGAATCACCTTCTGACAATTGATTTGATAGAAGTGGGACTCAAGGTCCCCTACCACTCATGACTCTCAAACTTCTCCATTGACTTAGTGAGTCACCATCGAGTTCTGAGTTCACTCGGAATGATCCCTCATCTGAGCAGCAACTGCCATGGCTAGGCTTCTTCTCTTCTCCAAACCAAGTCAAGGTCTCTCTCCGATGGTGTCAAACCTCTATGATCATTAATACCTGAAATCTCCCAATAAACCAGTTGTCAGGGTGTTGTATGGTCAGTATGCTAGGCTGGAACAACCATTTGAATTGAAACCTCTTCTGTGGGGAACTTCCTTGCATTTGGTGACTAGTGTGATTTTTTTTTTTCTTGAATCTCTTGGACCAGTGCACCCTGTATCCGATCAGCGAGTTTCTTTTCACACTCTTTTGCTTCATGCCCTAAGACTCCACAATAATAACAGAAGATAGGGAGTCTTTAGGATTTCATAGGGATAGCTAATGGTTAATTCTTCCTCTTAATAAGCAGAGAGTGCTTTAATGGTTGAGATACATCCATCACCACTCTCAGTTGCAGACACTGGCCTTCTTCCTTAATGTGCACCTCTGAATCATAGCAAATAAAATTTTCAAATTTCTTTGCTAAAATCTTCACAATATTTTCACAATAGTACTCCATTGGCAGATTATAGGGTTGAATCAAAAAATCCAGTGGGAAATGTAATTTCAGATACCATGAAATCAGGCTGCCATTCCCTTACAAGCATCAGTTCGTTTTCAAAGGCCCAGGGTCCTTTATATAGAGGACTTTCTCATAATCCATTAAATGCTGGAACTTATCAATAAAAGGATTTTTCCCTAACCTTACGATGATCTTTGATCCATATCATTTAATTATAAAATGATGCAGTGGCAATGCAGTGGTTATTTTGAGGAGGAAGAAAGAGTGCTGCCCCACTTAATTTCAGCATATTTTCATACCTTATTTTCAATTTTTTAGAGAATTTTAGTTGGTTTTTCATAAGGTTTGATGTAATAAGGCTTTTTCCAATTAGGGGAGGGTATTAGATGCAATTTAGGGATTTATTGTACTTTTTTATTTTATTTTGAGGGGTAGAAACACTGCTGGTCTTACAGCCCTCTATGAGGGGTATTATGGTTCAATTTTTTTAAAGGCTTATAAATAGGCCTAAAACACACTTGTATGGCAGTTTTGGAGAAAATTATTGAATTGAAGATTGTTTTTTCATGTTGGAGCTTGGAATCTCTCCCAACTCTCTCACGGCAAGGTAAGTTTCTCTTTCTTATTTCTATTCTATTTTCTTTTATCTCTCTTCTCTTCTCCTTTTTCTCATGTTAAACCCTTTCCTTCTTTTCCTTTCTTTCTTTATTTTCTGCAGAAAACCATTACTTCTCTCTTATTATTCATCTCTTTGATCTTTCTTTTCTTCACCTACCTTCTCATTACATTCCCACCTCCTCTTATACTATTTTTTTTTGGGACAATTACCTCCTATACTATTTTGCTGATCTTTTCTTCTTCTTTCTTTAGTTTTTTTGTGCAGAAATTTTTTTCCCAGCAAAATACCTTTTACTTGATTACTCTTAATCTACCCATCTAAAATTCAATCCCTTGCATAACTAGACCCATCCTAATCCCCTAAACTCATCCATATAACTTTCCCCAATTCCTAACCCTATTTCCATCTTTTCTTGAATTTTCCCCAATTCTTGAACCATAAATCTCCTCCTTTGCAGCCGCTGCTATGGAAACCCCTTTCTTTTGAAATTTTCTTCATAAAATAATTATTTACCCTAAAAAAGGTTGATCGAATGGGTGTCCCACCATGTCCCCTTGATTTTAGGGTTTCAAAATTGAAATCTCCAATTTGGGGATTTTCTTTCTTCTTTCAATTTTCTTCAATCATTCCTCATTTTCTCTTTGATTTTCCTTATTTTCTTCTACTATTTATTCTAATCATTCTTACAATATTTTCTTGCAAGATTTGGTTTTTTGAATTATTTCTTTAAAACTTCAGCAATCTTTATTAATTCAAGATTCAATTTTAGGCTTTATTCATTAATTAATTATTGTAGGAATCTCCTTTCCCTTTGGTGCCTACATCATAATAGCAGGTGGTTCCTATTCTCATTAATATATTACCACTAGTGAATGTGTAGCTACCTCGTTACAAAGGTGCTTCACTGCCTGAAAGTTCAGAAATCCTTGTTTCATGTTTTTGTATTGAAAGGACTGAAATTTCCAACTTCTTAAGTTGTTACTAATTTGAAAAAGGGCTAATGAGAGTAGCTCAAAGAGTGAGGATTTTTTGTTTTTTGGTGGTAGAAATTTAAAATGAAATGGGTCCAAGTCCTTTCAAACCTTAAAGTAGTGGGTGTCAAAACCTTTGTTATGAAGCAGATAGCTGTAATTTTTCCAATTCATTGAACCTGGATGTGTTACATAAAACAGTTAAAGCAATGGGGAGTTAGAATGAAAATAGTGATCCATGACTGCCTTGAAGGATCAAGAACATACTTGCAATCCTTGCTCAATTATTGTGCTTCAATAATACAAACATTGGTTAATTGCCTTTAGTTTTCATAAAATGTAATAGCAGCCATTATGTTGTTCATTCATCTGTTACATATATTTCTAGTAATCTCATTGTATTTCATTGAGATCTGCGAACCATTCAACTATAATTAGTGTCAGGCCCACTAATTGATTATATCATTACATGTCAGTATGCTGTTTTAGTATGGACAGGCATGATAGCTTGCATGCTGCTTACTATAGTGTTCAAATTGTAACAAATTAAGGAGTTTTTGCAGCCTAGGCATGGACCTCAATTTTCAAGGGGGAAAAAGTGCTAGAAATCTGGAGAGACCTAGTAACTTAAGGCCAAGAAGTAAAATGCTTGAATACACAGGATGAGGGATGCAAGGAAATGGAAATGATTGTAGTTGCGATGAATGATCACAATTACTAACATATTTTGTGACACTTGCTAGGAATTTTGTTTCTTTATCATTACCTATATTTCCTGCCTTCTATTTATCACTTCATTTTTCACATTTAAGTACATAAGGGTGTAATCTCTCTCATTTAAGTAGATGTGGGTGTGAAATGAGACATTTTCTACTCTTGTTTTTTGTTTAACTTTCTGTTCGTTTCCTTGATTGCAGCTGCAGTTTGATGAAAGAGCTTAGTAGTCAAAAGAAAATGTCACTGCAATGGTTGTGGGAGATTATTGTTGGGGTAGACTGGAGACCATGAGGGAAGTAGTAGTCTTGGGGTCACCAGTCAGAGTTGGGACTTCGGATTTGGATTGGTTGGGGTGGAAGGCACATTTTGGTGTAGTATTGGTGCTTCTCATTATGTGCTTCCTTGATTTTCTCATATTACTCATTAGGACAATCCTTAAAGAAGGGCTTGTTCTCTCTACTTTCCCAAGGACTGTATGAAAGGTGGGTTCAACATTCATAAATGGTGTTTTTTTAGGTCTTGATGGGCTTCAGAGTGCACTGTGCTATCAGTCGAGCATCTAATCATCGTTATGCATAGTCACTCTTGTGGTGGGGGCTTTGTACCATCAGAATGTGTGCAATGAAACATGAGGTGGTTTGTGGAAGCGGGTTGGAGCCTCATCTTATTATGGTGTGGTTGATGATGATAGTCTGTTTGGGGCTATGGTGTGGCTGACTGCTACTGAGGCTTGGGGATGAGTGGAAATGGTTATCTTGTGATACAAAGGCATATTCAGCATCCTGAAGTGGGGGAAAATCAAGCCTTCCTGTGGACTTACCATTGACCTGTGATTGCAAGGTTTCTAGGGATTGTATTCTCCTGTAATTTGACTTGATATGGTGTGTTTCAGGGGACTAGAGCCAACACGACAATCTGATTTGGATTTATACTGTTTTATGGTGAGTGTGCAAGTGACCAAAGGGGCCTTGAATGGGGTCAAGGCTGGCCGCAGCATTTAGGTGCATAATAGCACTAGGTTGGCAGAGGCTGTAAAATCATCTGATCTTGGCACAGGGCCAGCTCCTCACTAATCAGCCTGGATGAGGCCTCGACAATGGTGGAGCAAGTATGGTATCAACTGTTGACCGGGTCATGTTTGGCAGGGCAGGGTAGGTTGTTGGTGTGTGCTCTGTGCTGGATGTGGCTATTTTGGGGTGATCATGAGTCATGAGAACACGCAAAGGCATGCTACTGTACTAATGTCTCCGTTGGCTTTTGTGTTGTGATTTGTTGTCCAGCTGTTGGGTGTTAAGGTTGTGCTAAATAGGTCCCCATGAATGGAATAGGGCACAGTAACTTACATGCAAAAAAGGATATTCGTTGAACCCTGAATTTGTTCTCTCCTCCTATGGTGATTCTCAGAAACATGGGACATATGATCAACAATTCCAATCTACAAAATGTTGGCCAGCCCGTGACACTGTTTCGACAAGTCTGACCTGTTCAAATAACCAATGAATGCTATGATATCCATTGAATTGTATGCTCAAGACTAAGATCCTGCGCAATTGAAGGCTCTTCTTCTATGCATGATTGGGATCACCTAACGAGGTGATGATCAAGAGGTGGCCCAATCTTTATGTTTTCCAGATGGATTGGTAACTGAGGTTCTTTACTCTTTTCTTTGGGTGGATGAGCTTGGGTTTGGCTGGACACCTACCCGACCTTACAACATAGAGAATAATTACAATTGGGCATTCAAACCAACTGGCATGCCATTAATATTAGAAGACGAGATGCAGGCCGTGGTCCAACTAAATCATCTTTCCAGAAGCTCGATGATTAAAAGATAACAAAGCAGAGCCTTCCATGTCACAGAATCATATGGTTTATGCATTTTTACCTTTGTGGGTACTCTAGGCAGGTCATTCTTCAAAACATCTCCTCAGGTCTCGACTTCAAATAATATTGTCTTTGGTTGACATGCTATTCATTAACACACATTGGTCATTGATTGCTTGATTCAATCAGATATCATCTTGGATGGACTGCCATTGAAAAATGCACATTGGTTATTGCTAACAACAGCAACACGTTCGAATTTATTTGGCCCAGAGTATGGGTATAAATTGGGAGCTTCTATTGCCACCACAGCTTGTTCTAAGTCCACCTTAATTTTTTTTCCTTTTATACCCCTCCCTTAATCCCTCCATCCCACACCTCTGGCGGTTGCAGCGCCCCTCTGGCACCCCATCCTCCTCTCTCTCCCTCCCTCTCCCGCACACCCCTCTCTCTCTTTCTCTCTCCCTCTCCCGCACGCCCTCTTCCTCTTTCTCTTTCTCTCTCCCTTCCTCCCTCCCTCCCTCCCTCTCTCTCCTCTTCCTCTCTCTCTCTCTCCCTCCCTCCCTCTCTCCTCTTCCTCTTTCTTCTTTTTCCTCCTGGCGAGCTGTTCGGATTCATAGGCCTGAACGGGGTCCCTCCATTCGGACCTGTAGGTTCGAGCAGGGCCTCTCCATTTGGAGTTTCGAATGTAGGGGCCCTGCTCTGCAGGTCCGAATGGAGGGACCCCGTCCGTGCCTATGAGTTTGAACACAGCTCGCCGGGGAGAAAAAAGAAAAGAAGAGGAGAGAGAGGGAGGGAGAGAGAAAGAAAGAGGGAGGGAGGGAGGGAGGGAGAGAGAGAGAGAAGGAGAGGGGAGTGCGGGAGAGGGAGGGAGAGAGAGGAGGATGGGGTGCCAGAGGGGTATTGTAAATGCCGGAGGTGTGGGAGGGAGGGATTAGGGGAGGGGTATAAAAGGAAAAATTAAAAAAAATTTAAGTGAGGTGGATTTAGAAAAAACTGTTGTGGCAATAGAAGCTCTGTATAAATTTGGTAAACGATATTATGTGTTGGACTATATATGTAGGACCTAAGAATTCAAAGAGGTGCCATGTGATTGGGAAGCCCCACCCTCATATACCAAACGGAGGAAATGTTTGGTGTGGAGTTGCTTCCCTAACTAAGAGACATAAATGAAGAGAAAAAGCAAGAGTTGGAACTATTTGAGACGTTTGAAGAGATTAAAAGACATACCTATGAAGAGGTGTACTGCTTCAAGGCACCCTTTGAAAATCTATAGAAGGGTAGGCCTCCTTACATTTGAGATGGTTCTCAAGATTCCTACTTTTTGAGGCTTTTACTTTCTATACAAATTGGGTCTTACCAAGTGTAGCGACCTTGCTTCACACCAGTCCTATATTCCGTCCAAGGGCAGTCTTCAAGCATACCTTACCACTTTTCTTGAAAGCTACATAAAATCCTCTAGAGGTTGGTCTCTCGATGTAACACCCTGCATCCATCTTAGGTAAGTCTTATAGAATTCGTACCAAAAAATCAGAGTTATTAGGGAACTTTTGTACCTTGAACATGAAGGCAAACCACAATGGTTTAAAGGCCCTATCATGGTTTAGGAAAGATTGGAAGACCTTTGGGTAGATTGGATTTGACATTGGAAACCAAAAGCCAAAAAATTATCAAGATTTGACCTTGGTGATTGATCACCAAGGCTATGATCAATCATGGCATGATTGATCACCACATTTTGTGATCGAACACGCTCAGAAAGACACCTAGAAACATAAAACCAAAAAACCATGCATTGGACTCATGATCGATAACCAATGTGATCGATCATTAACCCAATAATTGATCACCAAGTTTTGTGATTGATCACCACAATTACAAATTTCTCTCGGGATTCGTATCAGGTGTGTATTCGCCCCCAACTCACATGGGATCCACTTATGATAACCCAAATCCCTTTTATTGTCTCATTTGGGTACACATGACGATAAGGTGAAGGAGAGATAAGAAAGAAGAGAGATTGAGTGGAAAGAGGAAAAAAAACCTCTATTGGGTAAGGTGTAGCTCATTCATGGTGGATTGAGCAATTGTTTGTGAAATTCTATAGAAATTTTTAATTCTCATGATGAATCACTACATATATTGTAGAGATCTGAGGATTAAAGTAAATTTTAGATGAGTAAACCGAGAGAAAGAAAAAGGGATCTAGAGAAGTTGATAGTAAGTACTTATCCAAACTCATACACTTTCTTCTTATTGATTTCAATATATCCTTATTTGTTAGGAGAATTTTTCATTGTTAAAGACATTATGATTGGAAATTATGAGTGTTGTGATTCTAAATTGAATGGATCTTTGATGGTAAGTATGTATGCAAATTGTATACCTTCCCTCTTATCTATTCTATAATATATTATTTATGTTGATTTTCCATCGGAAAATAATTATTTGATTAAAATCATGAGAGATTTGGATCTCTATTGAGCATGGATCTATAATTGATTTGATGTGAATCCTAGTGAATCTTCTATTATTGACTATAATATGAATGATCTATATATGAATCTCATTGAAATTCTATAAGAAAATGTGAAATCCTTTGAATTAGCATGAAACTGAATATGAGAAAGAGATTATCATTGAATCTAAGTATGATTGAACCTTTGATTTCACATATGGATTATGATAGATGATCAATTGATCGACAATTTCGATTTTTTAAAACTAATTAAAGATCTCATGTAATGAAAGATTATTTGAACTATGAATTCTGATTTCCTTTGATTTGATTGATCATAAGTGATCTAGACATATGAATTTGAACAATTGAATCTGAATTTTAAACAATTTAATGATTAAAATATATAAAATTATCTCATGATTTGAGATTTTGACTATTGATCGATTTATGACTAGGATCGAATTAGAATTGTTCAAATTGATTGAACTTTATGTGAATACCCTATTTTGATTAATTGATTATTGACTAATATGATGAAATATAAAAATTATTGAATACTTATCAAGTTGATTTAATGACCATTAATTAAACCACATGTAGTATAAATAATTGAATTGACATTGAATCTTGGCTTTCTTTTCTTGTATCATGAGAGCCTCTTTATTGACTTACTGATATTATTTGATCCATTTCATTTGAACCATTGAACCTTTTTGGCGTTATTGAACTATTGAATTATTTTGAACATCGTTGAACCTATTGAACGTGAAAAAAAATTTGGGACCTGTCATTGGGTTGCAACAATGGTAATATCATATAGAACCTATCATTGGGTCACAATAAGGAAAAAATACATTTGGGACCTGCCATTGGGTTGTAACAATGGTAAACTATTTGGGACATTCCATTAGGTCGCAACAAGGGAAAATATATATGAGACCTACTACTGAGTTGCAACAATGGTAAACCACTCATTGTTTTGAACCTATGAAATATTTGAACATTATTTTTGAACCTATTGAGCTCATTGATCATTTAAACAAACGTTTTGGGTTGGGTCACAACAATGAAGATTGATATTCATTATTGTATTTGGCTCATTGATATTGTTCTGAACACATTGAACTATCAAACTCCTTTGAATATTGTTCTAGGACCTCTCATTGGATCATAACAATGGTAAACAACGATTAAACCTTTGAAATCTTTTATAAGACGATAAGAGCTAATAGAAAGTATATTGACCAAATCTACAATACATGAATCAAATGAGGATGAAACACGTGAATTATTATAATAAGTTAACGAACTTCTCAATAAGAAATATATGAGTGGTTATGAAAGTTGAATTATTGACCAACTTCAAAACAAAAAAAAAAAAAAACATTGTGCTTATCCTTTCTATTGAGATATATATTCATTACTATCCATGGAGTATAGTGTTGTCTTTACTTAATTATTTTATCTCTGTACTATTATGCTATTGCCTTCTATAGTTTGATCTTTGCATAATTTCTTATGGTTATTTAAAGTAAACAATACTCATGTACAAACTACATCCTATATCTTTTGGATATGATTTACATTTGTACTTGTTGAGCCTGTCAAGCTCACCCCAATTAGCACATGCTCCAATGAGTAGAGTTGATTCGATATGGAAATGAAACAATTCAAAGCATGGTAGAGTTGGAGTAGAGAAAGGAGAAAAATGGGACTTACATTTTGATTTTATGGATTTCGTTACTTTTGGAGAAATGTAATAAATTTCCTATGATGGATTAGATGTAATAGTTTAGTATGGACACAAACTTATATTTCCATTTGGAAGCATGTGAATATTGCTTCCATGGTTTATGATTAGATTTTTATTTTTCTATTGTGTAGCTATATAATTGGATGGAACCTTAATGGTTATATGGTTTTATGTTTCCACTACCCATTCTTATGAATGAAATGGTAATGGTTATGTTAATAAGAATGATTTATATTTCCACTACAATTAAAGAGAAAGAATAGTAGACCATGACATTAATAAAAAATTTTATATGAATATTGAATAAGATTGGAATGTCACGGTCTGAATCCGGGGCGCTTATGGATCATATCCGAGTTTGGGTTCAGGGCGTTACACTCAAAAAAGCATGCAATGCTAAAGAGTTCAAGAGATAGTTTGTCATATAATCCTTTAAGCCTGTAGATATTATTGTTGTGGATTTGACCCACTTTTAGAACCATCTAATCTCTAGTTATTACGATGATCTTACTCTAGACCAAACCAACTGAGCTCACTAGCCAATGCATTTAGTTGTGAATGATTCTGTATCATCAAGTGGGTTTAAGGACATCCCTTTCCGTCATACTTTACAAAATCCAGGAGTTGAAATTTTTCTAGAAGAAGCCTTCTTGGATAGTAACATAAATCTTCAAAGTCCGTGACCCCTAATTGACGACTTATCTTTAACTTCTCCATCTCCCTTAATATTTTCTCCATCTTTTCCCTCATACCATCTGTGCTTGTAGGGGATAGATTTCTTTGCATGGATGTTTGAGGTGCCCGAGGACGGAATGTGAAATCCTGTGCTTCTTCTTCTTACCATTCATTATATGGTGGAGGGGACGGGAAGGTGGAGGGTTGTTCTTTATGTTGGGTGTGGCTAACCGAAGGAAAGAATTCGAGCATGGTTAGGAGAACCATAGAGAAGTTAAATATGGGTGTAGCTCTAGTGGAGCTATGTTGGGGATGAGCTTGGGTTCGAGGTGGTGGGGGTGAAGGCATGGTGGTCTCGAATGAGAAAGATGAGACGGACCTAGATGGTGTACAAGTGAATGATGGGTGAGACAATGACGGGTTAATTCTTGATGTCATTCTTGTTTCTTGGAGAGACTGAGTGAGCAATGTGATGGCCTCATATATTCCCTTCAAATAATCTGGTTGTGTAGGTAGGTCAGGAGTTACCTAACTGTGTGACATGTCCTCAAGTGTGTCATGTCTAAAAGACTCATTTCTAGCCATTGATCTTAATAGGTAGGGGCTTCTCTGAATCTGTTTTCTTTTTGTCGGCCGCCCTATATTGCTAATATATGATTTTAAATTTTTGTTAGGTGTATTTTGGAAAGTAGCCCTTATAGTCATAAAATCTTACTAATAAACATCAAAACATAAAACTTTTATTGATAAACTTTTAAATTCCTAATCCTTAGATTCTAAGCCTAAAAAAAACATAAGAACAAAATTGACACATCAAATGGTATGCTTTGTTATGGCAATGGTGGAGGGCAAGGTATCTGTCCTAGGTTGACTAGCTACTGATACAGGCTTGTGATCCATCAATCTTGGCTAGGTATTTCATGGGCATAGAGTCTCTGAGCTCTAGAGTTTTCCTAGCGGAGACTATCTTCAATGTCTTCTAAGTCTCTCTTGTCTAACTGGAGTCTTGTTAAGTGTGCTTCTATTGTTTCATTTCTAAGTCGAAGATTGTCTCTCTCAATCTCAGCTTCTATGCATAGATCTAACTCCACTGCTAATTCTTGTTCCAGGCCTTAACGTTGTAAAATTTATTGTAACAAACTCTATCGTAATTGTTTCATTGCTTCTACAGATCTTGAATTTTCTTCCACAGATGTGGATATTTTCTGGGAAGTATCCCCTTGCAATCTTCTCTTTTTAGGGACCACCACTTTCTCATCTCCCACTATGGTTCCACCATAAAGACGGTTGAACCACACCTTATAATTACCAGTGACTTGGTTGTGTTCTATAATCTCTAGGTCTATGCCTTCATGAGTTCCCACTGTCCAAAGTTCTTGCAAAGTTTTGTATGTGTTAGGTTCGGTAGCCGTGTCAAGTGAATATATCTCCATGTATCCTAAGAATGTCCTTGACACCATCTATTTATATGGGAATTGACGAATTACTCGTAGTGGTTGGCGTAGATGCATGTAAACTAGTAAGAATCGAGCATCTTTGTCTGGGTATGCATAGCATAGGCGTGTGAGGTCAACACCACTCTTTATACCATGAGACTTGTCTTGGTATTAAGTCTCCCATGAGTAGTTGATATTCTTTAACAGATTTCCTGACAGGTTTTGGGAAGTTGTCAGCATAAGCTTCAAGAGGTTTTGTCTCCATATGGAAGGGCCCAATGAATGGAAGAAATTTGAGACAAATGTTCCCTTAACCAGGCTTGTAAGAAAGTTGGGGACCCATAGAGATGACCTTTCCCTAGCTAATCACAATGTGTCAAACTAAGGATGATTTTTGCTAATATTACTAGTGCTATTGTCTTCCTCTCCATGTGCTGATTTAAGATATTGCTTATGACTCCTTCAGTGTAGTGTGGGTTATGAAATAAGAGGATTTGTCCTACTGTAACAAGGGTGAATGCTCGATATTTTTGGGGGTTTACAAAGTCTCTTGCCCCTTGCCATCCCTTTTTTATAAGAAAATTAAAAGTACAAGATACGCATCCTTCCTTAGGTTTTTTTTCAAGGTGGCTCTTATGTATCTCCAAATATTTTGTGAGATTTCCTGAATAGCCTTGTTTAAGTATTGGCATGGCCACGGCCATGCCCTTGCTTGGATGAAAAAAAAAAAAAAATGCTTCTAATTCTTCGAGTGTAGGACATAGCTCATATGATCCAAACCAAAATACCCAGTCTTTTGGGTCCCAAAATGATGTAGTAGCCTCAAGCATGGGCCAATATAGTGGTACATCTGTTAAGTGAAGTGTGTCCCCTAACTGGTTGTGGCAAGCCCACCACTTCATGTCCCTCTGTGGCATGATTTCTAATAGCTGAGAGAATTATGGGGTACATACTTTATACAGTGTTAAGTGGACATTCCTAGGCGTTATTTCCTATGAGTAAAAGGAAAATTTAATTAGTTTGGGGATAGGTTATAGGCTTATGGGGTTAAATGTTTTAGAGATATCTAATTGGGTAACTATGTATCTATTCCTAAATCCTATGTTGTTTAATTTCTCAATATGTTATGTATGCATAAGGAAAAAAATCAAACTTAGATCATCTACATTTCACAAAAATAAAGAGATAGAGTTCTCTCTGACTTGGATATCTAATGATATACTAAGTGTCCTAATAGAACTAACCTGGTTTATATCTAATGCATGCAGTTAGGTTTAACGAATTAGGCTTAGATCTCTCATGCCTTTAAACCCCATCAGCCCATTTCTGGTTTGAGTCGTAGGTTGATGGCTTAGGTTGGGGATTTTCGCTTGACCATGGAAAATGCAGTAACCATAACTTCCGCTTCTGACCCCTTCTATTAGGATATGGTGTTATTTGGTAGGACGTGCAATGTAAATATGCCCTATAATGAGTACATAAATGTGAAATGTGATCCCCTAGTTGATCCTAGACTCATTCGAAATAGAAATTAACAAACATAGTGTACATGCTCAATTATACAAGCAATCTTATTTATTTACAAAAGAAAAATAATTAAAGAAAAAAACAATTAAAAAGAGAACTTACATATGCATGTAAATGACAGTTTAGACCCTATTTTTGAACTAGTCTGGTTTCGGTTTGAACCATCTCTAGTGGAGTCATCATTCTGTGGGCCTCGATTTTTGCGTGACGGGTGGACCTCTTAAAAAAGTGGTTTACTCATCGTGGGTCTAACCCATGATGGTTTGGAGTTGACACTAGCCTTTTTAAAGATGTGATTGGGTATCTATTTTTTGCAAAATAAATATTTTTTATTTTAAAATTCATTTAAAAAGGTCAGATGAAATTCTATCATAGAGGGGGTGAATAGGATTAGTTGCACTCTTTTAATTTCCTTAGTTTACTTTGACATACTTCACCAATTTTGTTATTTAGTTTCCCAATTAATGTAGGTAGGTTCAAGTGATTCAATTATCCTTTGAGACTAGGTTGATTAATACTCAATTCAATAGCACATAAGGATGATCACAAGTACAACAATTACAATGAATACAAGGTAGAGATATCACACATAACCATAAGACAAGTATTTATAGTGGTTTCGCACTAAGGCTTACGTCTACTCCTAAAGCTCAATCCAGAGTTTCCCATAATTTTATTCAGATTGAAGTATAGACAATCTAGGTAAAATTCACATAAAACCCTTTTTACTTGTTAAGCAAGCTTTACCTACACTCTATGTCTCCGAAGAGTGCAATACTCTTTCTAGTGTCTCCAGTGGAAGAGATTTAAATGATAAACAATTTGATAAATACAAGTTTACCCCATATAGGTTGACATTACAAGATGTACCAGTTGTGAATGCTCCAACTTATGAGCTGATGTACCTTTTCTTTCATAGATTAAAATGCAGCAGAAATTACTTTTGATGCCTTGTGATTCACTGGTTTCCTTTTAACGGATAACTAAGATCGTCTCCTCTTTTGATATTTAATGTAGAAAGCTTAGAGGAAGATCACACACATTTATTCTCAGTAGTAAGATCAATCACTTAGTAGTAACCTAGGCTTTCTGGCTTTCAAACTAGCTGCACTTCTCAGACAAAGATTTTTCTTTTACATAGATGTCTCTCGCTCTCACCTTCAAACCTAGGGTATTATTACCCTTTTATAGAGCTAAACCTAATCTTAGTCCGTAGGATTAGAACATTTTTTAACGGACAAGTATTGGAAAATCTCAGATTGGAATCTCCAAAATTAGATGTGATTTTTGTGAGATTCGCTACCATGATCGATCACACTTTTTTCGTGATCGATCACGAATGTGTGATCGATTAGGGTTTGAGATTACAACTCTCAAGAGTTTTTAAAATGCCATAAAATTTCACTTGTGATCGATCAAGGTCTATTTTTCTTAAATTTTTCTGCTATGTTCTTTATGGTTTTAGTTCTTTCTCTCCTAATGTTTTGGGATCAACATCAATGCCTTAAGACTTTTTTTATTACCTCACACTCTCATCTTGGGTTCATCTCCTAATGTTTTAGTGCATTGTGCATTGTGTGGGTATTTTTCGAGGTTATGCTTGTCATGAGCATCTTTTAAGGTTTTCTTTGGTATGTTTCATCTTTGGCATCCTTGCAACGAGTCTTCTTCTTGAATTTTGGTCTTGTCCTTTACTTCCTTTGACTTGCCATTGTCTTGGTCTTGTAGGTATTTAGTCCTTCATTGTTTTCTTTCTTGGGAACTTAGGACTCTTTTTTGGACTTTGACATGGTACATTACAACTCACTTGTTTTGACCATGGCATTGACAATACATTTCTTAACATCGGATTCCATTACAAACCGGTCAACTTAAAAGGTTATGGGTAAGTAGTTCGATTATGAACCAGGGAAGGTGTTAGGCACCCTGGTCCACTCACATGTGTGGTTACCTACTTAAACAGGTTCAACACTAGGGTCTAATTTTTATGTGTGGTGTGCGAAAGAGTGTCTAATTTTGGAAAGACTGTCATGCTTGTGCAAGTGTGGATATGTGAATATAAAAAAAAAAATGTTGTCTAAATATAAATAACAAAATAATCATCTACTTAACATGTTGAAAATAAATTAAAAATAAAATAAAATTGAATAAAGGGTTTAGGGTGTGTACCTTGAGCCGCGCTCCCCATAGCAAAATAAAATGTAAAACTAACAGATGTATCAGATGAGAGAACACAGTATACAAGCCATTATAGACATAAAAGAAACAAAAATAAAAGACACGAAATGACTAGCTTGGTGGAATCGGTTTGGGCTAGTTATTCAACTAGAGCTGACTTAACTCTATTGAAGCTATCTTGTCTTAGGCTAGATGGGTTCAGATCACATTGGTCTATATATATAAGATTAATTGAGTTTGGATGTTTTTTCAAGGAGTCAAACATCGATTTAACTATAGCAATCCATTGATCTATTGGTATGAAATCCCGTGCTACGGAACCGAATATAGACTGCAACCACAATGTAAATTTCCTTTACCTCGTCAATAGAAATCAAACATTTCCGTGTTGTAACACATAGTCCCCCTGTTGACAACCTACCATTTAGAATGTAAAGGACTGTTGTAGCAGATTCAATGGAGATCATAGTGTTACCTGCAACTCTACTACTCCTCATGAATTGGTTATCAAGACAACCCTACATCT
>JAOXJP010258307.1:0-21280 GCA_025762735.1 Platanus orientalis | reverse complement strand
AGTGTGCACCTAGGGTGCTACAACTCGATGGAGACAGGAAAGGGGAGCCATGAGAGTTCACCCTATGGGGAAGAAGAAGGCCCACGGCCACTTGGGAGACCACTTAATATCACACAATTTTTATTTAATCTTGACTGAATTTTATTGCATAGGAAGTTCCTTTAAATAGGCTTACATCTTAAAAGATTTGGAACTTTCTAAAATATATGTAACTTGCAAACTTTCCCAAATCTAAAACTTCCTAAAATACACTTTCTAAAATCCTAAACCTACTAAAAACACTAAAACTTATAGCACAAGTATTACCACACATAGTACTTTTTAGAAACACACAGTTCCTAAAATTTTAAACTATTAAATCATCCAAGCTTTTTAAAAACACTATTGCCGCAACTTTTGACAACCCTATAGTAATGTGGTCATAAATTTCCCAAATCACCTTGGATTTGCACAATCTTGGTCTCGTTAAATGGGTAACTTAATAATATATCTAATGACACCAAAATCAGGCCAAAAAATCAAGAAGGGGATCCAAATCAGCAAAGTGACAAGAATCCTCATGTACCTATTCAAGAGTTCTCTTTGGATTCAATTCTCAAAACAGGTAGCATGCCTCCCTCTTCTGAGGTAGATGATTTTGGCATACCTATTGCTTTGCGAAAAGGTGTTAAATCATGTATTCAACTTCTCATATCGAACTTTGTCTCTCATCATATTTTATCATCTTCTTTTTGAAGTTATGTTGTTTCCTGGTCTTCAATTACCATTCCTTGCAGAGAATTTGAAGCTTTAGCACAACCACAATGACGAGCTTCTATTTTAGAGGAGATGAAAGCTTTGAAAAAGAACCGAACATGGCAACTGGTTAACCTCCCAAGGGGAAAGATGATCGTTGGATGTAAATGGGTGTTTACTGTGAAGCATAAACCTGATGGATCAATTGATAAGTACAAGGTAAACCTAGTTGCAAAGGGGTATACATAAACATTTAACATTGATTACTAGGAGACCTTTGCCCTCATGGCAAAGATGAATTCAATGCGGGTTCTAATCTCTCTGGCTGCAAATCAATGATGGCCCTTACTCCAATTTGATGTGAAGAATGTCTTTTTACGTGGAGATCTCGAAGATGAGGTATATATAGATACACCACCTAGATTTCAAATGCTCATGCTTTAAAAACTTGGATCATTGGATCAGATCGTTCAAGCTCAAAACCGATCGTTGATCAACAATCCAAGTGTGGATCGTTCGGTCTAAAACCGATCCAATGCCAAAAAATTCTGGAAAAACCCTAAAAATTACTATATATTCTTTTAGTACTTTCTATAAAAAAAAATTAAAAGAAAAAACATAATTTTTAAGTATGTTAGGTGCATCATACATAAATAAACACTGCTACGACTCTCGAGCATGTATAAGGATCAAAATTATAAGGCATAGTGTGTAGGCTAAAAAAATGCACTTTATGGCTTAAAACAGTCGCCAAGGGTATGGTTTTAAAGGTTCCGAACAGCAATGATTACAAATGGGTATAAACAATACTAGGCAAATCATACATTGTTTGTAAAAAAAAAAAGGTAGAAAGATGATGGCTCTTATTGTGTATGTTGATGATATAGTGGTTACAAGCAATGATGAAGTGAAAGTAGCACAACTTAAGAGCAGTTTAGTAAGGGAATTTGAAATTAAGGATCTAGGCTCCCTCAAGTGCTTTCTGGGGATTGAAGTGGCTAGGTCTCAACAAGGAATCTTTCTCTGTCAAAAACAATATGTTCTTGATCTACTGAAGGACTTAGGAATTATGAGATGTAAACCATGTGATACCTTTATTGAACTAAATCACTAGCTAAAAGAAGGTGGGTGATACTAAGAGGTTGATTGATGCAAGTAGATATTAGTAACTTGTTGGGTGTCTCATCTACTTGTCTTTAACTTGACATAGCATAAGCAATGGGTATGATCAGTTAGTTAATGCATTCTCTCACTCAGGCGCACTTAGAAGCTACATACATAGTTCTAAAATACCTAAAGGGGTGCCCAAGGAAAGGAATTGCAGATAAGAAGTATGATCATCAGAGAATAGCTATGGCAGCATATTCTGATGCAAATTGGGTAAGTTCCTTGATTGACCGAAGGTCCACCTCATGGTAATGTTCCTTTGTTTGGGGCAATCTTGTTACATCGGACAGTAAGAAACAATTCGTGGTGGCAATGTCCAGTGTTAAAGCAAAATTTCATTTTATGGCCAATGGGATTTGTGAACTCTTATGGCTAAAGAAGTTGCTTAATGAATTGGGATTTCCTATGACGGGTCCAATGAACCTCTTTTGTGATAATAACGCAGCCATCAGCATGGCACACGATCCAATCCAACATGATAGAACAAAGCATGTGGTGATTGATTGACACTTTATCAAGAACCAAATCAAGTCCGGGTGCATTTGCATTTCTTTTATTCGGATGAAATATCAACTTGCAGACATCTTCACAAAAGGGTTAAACAATGCTCATATTTTATATATTATAGACAAGCTAGGAATGATAGATATCTATTTATCAGCTTGGGGGGGAGTGTTATGATACATTACATGAAGGGTAGTATTGTCAGATGTATTATATACATATACATGTATCATATACTATGGTATACCAACTCTCTACAAAATATATAAATAAAATAACTCGTATAGAGACTCTCTCTCTAACATGATTTCCAAAACCTCTCTTCTTCCTCTCTCTCTTCTCCTCATTCTAGGTTATAGATTCATTGCCAAGCTTCAACTAGGATAACCCCGACTGAAACAACATCTAGCCAGTGGGTAACATAGAGGGGTATCACACTGTAAACATGTCCCCCCCGAAATTAGGAGATTGATGAGTGAGTACTTGGCATAGTAAAAAGACTAAGAGGGAGAGGGATGTAGCATTGAGAGATGGCACATTACATGATTCATAGCAATATGTAGATGTGGATGATAATCATGATGATGATGGGTTACAATACCCCTCACTGTGAGACAGAGGCGTAGAGGTACGCATATAGGCTAGCAGTGAGGGAAAGCATGGAAGATATACATGAGAGAAAGCAGTTAAATCGTATACACTCTTCTAGGACAGATTTTGGGCCTTCTACATATGAGCAAGGAGGGGGCAGTGGTAGTAGGAGTAAAGGGTGCTGGTGGTAGCAATAGCAAGTGATGGGAGTCGTGGGATCAATCGAGCTACTAGTACTAGGGATCAATGTACCCCCACTCCCATTGATCCTGCTAGTCCAACGACTTAAAAAAAAGGGCGACCCAGTGCATGAGGCTCCCGTTAATGCGGGGTCTGGGGAGGGCAAGATGTACACAGTCCAACGACTTATTGAATAAATTTGATGTATAAAGAATATTTTTTGAAGGCACATGGTTGGTATTCTTCTTCCCCTTTCCAGAAATTGGAAAACCCCAAGTGAGACTCCTAGGTTTTGGGACAATTGGTGAGAGGCCTTGGATTATCTTGTTGGTGGGAGGCCAACCGTTCTTGGATTCTTTGGTGAGAAGCCAGTGAACCAGGTATTATATTTCTCTTTTCTCTCTTTTCTTTGATGTTCTTAGTGTTTGGGGATATTTAAAGGCTGAATCTTGAGTTTCTTTAATTCTAACCTGAATCTCTAATTAATCCCTACAAACTTTTCACAAATCTTTGCTATTTATCTGATTTCAGTCTTCCTAAACCTTATTTACTAAATCCCTAACTGCACCTCAGTTTTCAGCCCTTAGGTTGACTGATTTGATGTAATGAGAGGTTGTTCATCAATTTTGAAGCCTATATGTTATTTTCTGCTTCTCTAATGATTGCTGGTGATGCTTAAACCTGCCATTTGTTTAATGTTTTGATCCTTGTTGCTGGATCATATTTGATATTCTGTTTTCCTCACATTCTGTTGTGCTGGATTTCTGAAGCCGGCATCTGAGTTTTAATTTGTCAAATCCCTTAGGCTGTTCTGTTTGAACTGAAATTTCATGTGTTTATTCTTTGGTCTAGTAACCTATACTTCAGTAAAATTGCAACATGTTCTGACCAGTACATGGGGAGTTCTAGTATTTTGTATTCTGCTGCCCAGAATTTCCAGATCTGTCTAGTCCTAGTTTGAATCATATTAGGGGTCCCCATCCTCCTTTTGTGAGCATTCTTTGGGCCCATAACCCGCAGGTCAACAACAACCCTAGGTTGTCCTGCATCACTTTCTCTTGCTTTGGAGAAGCAAGAATACACCACACAACAGCTGCCATAATCAAGTGTCCAAATCATCATCCTATAAGTCATCTTTAAAAGAACCCAAATTACTTGGAACATAGGCTTCTTCATTGGCATAATCGTGTCACTCAGCTACATCTTCATGTTGATCAGTCACAATATTCAGAGACATCCTCATTGAGCATTCAAAACCCATGTGTCCATACCCACGACACCTAAAACAATAAAAGTTTGCTGTTGTCCTTTATGTTCCCACTTCTGTCGGTGCATTCCCTTTAAAACCAACAGCTGAGTTTGGTGTAAAACATTAGGACAATTGTACTCGTTAGAAGGTGGTATAAGCTGTGAAGCCCTACCCACTTCATTATTCCTGCTAACACTTCTCCCCCAGCTTGAGAAGGAATCTTCTTGGAAAAAAGCTGCCTCAGACTCTTTTCTATCTTTAATCGAAGTTGAAAGGCTTCATCCATAATTTAGATACAATGTGGTATCATCTGATAATGAATCTTAGCTCCCAACCCTGATTTGAATCGAGAGAGAGTTTGATGTGGGTCCTCAAATCCTCTACCTCTAATTTTCAGCTCTTCAAATTTATTCATGTACTCTACCAGTCACATTTCCTTGATGAAGGGCAATGAACTTGTCAAAGAGTGCATACATCCTCTCTAATTGTAGTTTCATCTTCTCCCAATGAGTGATTGGTAGTTGTCCCATATTCCAATGCTCATTCTCTACATCCATCCACCAGAAGTTAGCTTGTCCAAGAAGCTTCATAATAGCAAATCAAACCCTCCTTTCATTGGTCAAATCATTCCAAAGTACCTTTGCATAGCAAGCCAATCAGAAAAGGCTTGTGGGTCTATTCATCCAGTAAAATAAGGTACTTCTAGTCTTCTACTCTTACTTAGTAACATCACCAGCTGAAACATAGGTATCATACATGACATGTTGATCTTGTTCCAACACTTCGGACATTATATGCGTTAAGAGATGGCAGCTGTCTACCATGAGGTCAAATTTCTCTAGGATTGTTCCTAGGGGTGTGAAGGAGAATTTACTCCCTTGGTATAACATCCTCCTCCATGCGCTCCTCTTCATTCTTCGGTGCAATAGATGAAGCATCACATGTAACACTTGTTGGATTTTTAGTTTACTGAGGGGCTGCACCTTGTAGCTCTTGAATCTTGGCCTCCAACCCATCAATTCTATCCACAATCATGAATAAAAGTTCATCTCTCTGTCGGTCACTCAGAGTCAGCTTCCTTCTAAAATTCCTTCCACTTCTAGTAGCCATAGTTTTGATTTGGCTCTGATACCAACTGATGTAGAACCGGTCTGATACCGAATTTGATGCAGGATTGATAGGATTCAGCACTAATGAATGGGAATAGACTGGATAAAGTTCCCACAATTTGAGTGGTTTATGTAGTTGATGAAATAAGTATGAGAATGGGAGTAGAAAATGTATAGAAATTGTTGTACTTGTGTAAAAGAATTACAGGATATAGAAGAAGATCTAGGCAATCACACCTTGGGGTTCAAGACAATCTCAACCATGGTTCAGAAGGGCGGAATCAGAGTTGGAATCAGCCATGGCCGATTCTGATCCTATCCGAGTCGGATCAGCGATCCATTCCAAAAAAAAAGAAACGACTCAAAAAAAAAAAAAAATCTAAAAAAATCCTAAAAAAGATGATAAAACTATTGGAAGAAAAGAAAATGGGAAAAAAAAAATTCGGTCTTTTTGGCATGTTCTTTGAATATGTAATGTACCCAAAAACGCATATGAAACAAATAACTAATAAGTAACATGCTAATTTACTAAATGCTAACAAGTAACAACAATGCACCAATATTAGTTTTAATCTAAACTTCTAATGCATGTGATAACTAATAAGTGACTCAAAACAATAAAATAAACATACTAACAATCTAACATAGTCCATAGACTCCATACTCCATAAGTCCATATTCCATAACTCCAACAAAAAAACTCTATAAATTATACCTCATACCTGTAGTCTGTAAAAACCTTGAAGGTGAGTGGAACTGGAGAAGTCACCATTGTTGTCCTCCTTGAGGAAAAAGGAAATTCACAATATCTCCAATTGTCTTTTCTTGAGTGCATTCTTCAGATGTTTGAGATTGAGTGTCAATGGGGCCATAGGGTTGTACGTATATCAGAATGGGATATGGTGGTGGATATAAATATGGCTTGCAGTCATCATGTGACCGAGTGGGATGACACGCAAGAACTAGAATCGGTGGATATGAATATGACCCAGAATCATATGACTCAATGGGACATGCAGATGTAGGAACCTAAATCGGTGGAAGTGGTTATGAGTGAGTCCCATGAACAATTGGAATGTGCTGGAACTCGTTGATGTAATTTGTTAATTTCATAGTGTATAAAATACATGGAGTGGTAGATTAAGCATGGCATGAGCATAATGCATAAATTAGTCATTGTCATAATCACCAAGTGTCCATGGGTCCCATTGAAGACAAATTCCTAACACTTGAAGCCAATGATAGATCCTTCCCCAAGCTGCAGAAGTTCCAGACTTGAAGACTAAAAGCTTCATCGAACTCAAGAAAAGTATATGAAGGTAAAAACAATGATAGACATACGTTTGAGAGACCTATCAACTTTTATGTAGCCTTATGGACTAAGTCATGGCCTTCGCATAAGTCCCAAGAGGCTTGGATGCAAGATTAAGGATAAATAGCAGCAAAACAAGGGAATCGGATTGATCTGGGGGTGTCAGATCAATCTAAACTTAGCAAATCAATCCAAGGGGCTATCGGATTGATCTGACATGGCCCCCGGATCAATCCAGGTGGTCTCAGGACTTTTTGTCTGAGACACCGAATCAATCCGAGCAGATCAATCCAATAGTGTCGGATCAATCTGACGTCGCAGAATCACAAAAAAAATATGGAATGAAATAAAATACCCAATAAGGATTATTTATCCATTGAAAATTATATCAAATCAAGGGTAAATGACTTAGCTCGTCCCCTATAAGTACATTAGGGTTTTCATTGAGTCGAAGAACACACGAGAGCATCAAGAGAGAGATTTTTGTGCAACGAGAAGAAAACCTAAGGCATCCAATCCTCTAAACAATCAAACATCTATTTATAAACCTCTATTTATGAACCTTCATTGAAGATTTTAAAAGCTTTTTAGTGTTTCCCAAATACTCTATACTTGAAGATCAAAAGAGGGAAGCAAGGAGAAAGGTTTATTCTCAAGTAAACCTTCGTAAGAAGCTCCAAAAAGCAATGTAGCATCGCTTGGGAGCTTGGTGAAAAAGTAAAGTATATCAGTTCATCAATGAGCAACCACCATTCAATGAATTACATGCAATACTACAACCTTATGAGGCTGTCTTGGCCCAACAGTAAGGCTTACCGTTAGCGTCCCTAGTGGCACGGGTTCAAGTCACGAAAACAGCCTCTCCAGAAATGGGGGTAAGGCTGCGTACATCTTGCCCTCCCCAGACCCCGCATTAGCAGGACCCTCGTGCACTAGGCCGCCCTTTTTTACTACAACCTTATGAGGTAATTTGTATTGACTCAATTTAAATTTATAAGGCCTTAGTACCTCCGTCGGAGACACCAAAGGTTAAACCACTCTCGCTGAAGACCCAACTAAACCTTAGCACTACCGCCAGAGACACCGGTAGTGTAGACTTTACACTTTCGCTAGAGACATCGAAGGTATAGACCATTCCCGCCGTAGACACTGGGAATAGATTTAGCACTCGCCGAAGACACCGAATGTGGATAGGGTTTAGATTTTACCTTGATTGTAATTGTATTTAATCTAAACAAAATCAAATAGCTCAATATGAGCTTTGACAGTGGACGTAAACTAAGTGCCGAACCACTATAAACCTCTGTGTCGTGTGAATACTTGTATATTACAAATTGTCTCTCTCTCTCTCTCCATCTTGGGATGATCATTAGTTCATCAAGTGTTCTTCCATTATAACTATATTTACATTGCAAAAGAACATCATAGTTATTAGCCATCATATAACACTTAGATCTTAATAAGAAATTAATTCAACAAGACAAGTGTATTAATAT
Organism: Platanus orientalis; assembly: GCA_025762735.1. Lineage (NCBI taxonomy): Eukaryota > Viridiplantae > Streptophyta > Magnoliopsida > Proteales > Platanaceae > Platanus > Platanus orientalis. The sequence goes on along the minus strand of JAOXJP010258307.1, from coordinate 12,937 downwards.
TCCTGTTACAAATTGAACATTAATTAATTAAAAATTAATTAAAGGGCAATTAAAAAAAATGCTAAATCTTATTCACCCTCTTCCTTTAGGATCAAAACCAAACTTTCACTCGTCTCTCACTTAATTGAGATGACTGAAGGGGATGTACAGAAACCGGAGGTGGCAGAGGTTGAAAAGGTACATAAAATGGATCATAAAACTGAGGAGTAGGCACAGGAACCTGAATCCAAGACACCATATATGAGTCAACTGACTATACACCGGCGAAAGAAGAACCCTTTGATTGTCTGAATCCCTCACATGGAAATGGATTAAAGAAACTCCAATCCATGTACCCATGTTGATGCTTAGTCTCTAGCTCTTTACCCTTCCTAGATCGCGTTATAGGACGTGTGACACCAAGACCGGATCCATGATGTGTATCCTGGGTGGCAATATACTAATCATCGAGCTCTATAAAACCACATGACGTACCTACACCCTCAACATAAACCCCAACACCACCAGAAGGTCCAGAACCTCCTTCAACACCACCACCACCAGAAGGTTCGGAACCTCCTCCAGCACCATCGCCACCACCAACACCACCACCACCATCATCATCATCAAGATCACCATCACCACTAGTATCACTTGGCGGTTACGTACTATCATATTCATATCCTGTATATGGGGGTGAAGCGTAGAATATGACATGCATCTCTCTATAGGTGTCATCAACATCATCATCTCTACCACCCTCGATCCCTCTCTCTTCGCCCTACAATCCTTGTTCTAGCCATCCATATTGTCACTTGCATAAAGGACTAGTGATTCCATTTAATGAATCCAATGATTCAATGTATCATCCTCCTCAAATATGTGGCTAAGATCAATTGGATTGTAGTAGTTTCCATTGACATTTTCAAATATAGATTCTGAACCTTTAGCCTCATATTATAGTACACAAAGACAAGATGATGCAAATTCCTCATCTTCAATCGATTTCTAGGTCAAGTATGAATAAGGGAAAAGGTACTTCAATGACACTTGCAACCTGAAGATAAGCCGTCTGAATTAGGATTTTTACCGCAATTCGAGCAAAATTGGGGACACCGTACCCATATATATCCTACCAATCAACTGTAAAAAATAAAAGAAAAGCAAATTAGGTACGAACCATATGCCTTATATTTGATATTAGTACAATGGATTGTATCCAAACTAAACCTGAAAGACACTTGTTTCTAGCATGTCGACAAAGATCAAATCCAAATTCTGTGCCGAAATCCATGAAAATACGAATCTAGAAAATCATATAAGACAAACATCAATAATTGTATAGCTAACTCTCATAAAGGGGCAACTCAAAGTCAAATATGATTTAGAATTTCAATAAGGCCATCGAGTATCAACTTACCTCTTGCATAGCTAAAGCCTACCTCTCTATGTCTGGTACCATGTGCATGATTGCCTTCTTTAAACCTAACCACACTTCATCATCAATTGTTGCATTGTTGTTGTATTGATACTCAAGATTTAGAAAAAATGTTAGTAATACTTAATTACTTATATTAAAAAGTAAGTTATTGACTTATCTTAAAAAAATTAAAACGATACCTTACCAACTACATGCAAATCATTGTGCAATTGTTTATTCCACTTTTTGTCTATTATATCCCAATATTTTTTATAAGTGGTAATAGCCTTAATACCCAGCTTTGTCCTATCCATAGCTTTATATATACATATGGCATTGTTGGCTTCTCATCTTGGTTTACCACTTTCAGCACTCTCACTAAAGGATCCATCCCCCTAAACAACGTATTTTCCTTTGTCCAAAAACTATTTGTGAGTACAATATTGCAAACCTCCTCAATCTTCTTCTTCTTTTTTATCATCTATGTCTAACACAGTCCTGAACTAATCTAAAGTGAAACAATTTTGGATGGCAGCTCTATGCCTAATGAGGCTCTTTATGGCCAAATGCTCAGTGGCGAATCTAGTGGTGCTAGGGCGGAGGAGATCATGACCACCAGTTGCTTCCCACAATAAATTTACAGTTGTTGTGCTGTTGTAAATGGTAGAAGTGACTCTTTGTGTTTTCTCTATTCTTGCTTTGATTGATTTTTTTTCTAAAATCTTCCAACATTAAATTAATACAATGTGTTGCACATAGGGTAAATGTGTTGTTGTAAATGGTAGAAGTGACTCTTTGTGTTTTCTCTATTATTGCTCTGATTGATTTTTGTTCTTAAAATCTTCTAACACTAAATTAATACAATGTGCTGCACATGGGATCCAATATAAATGTTTTCTCTCCCTCATCAACATCTCCCCTGCAACCTTGTTGTCCGTGGCAACCTAGAGAACATTCTCGTCTCCTACTTCGTCAACAACCCAATACATAAGTGAAAAGATATATTCTTTTATCTTCCTATGATTTGTTGTATCAAGCGACTTATAGAAGATCATGTGACGATTTGAATAAATCATTAAATTAATCAAGGATCTTCTTGTCTTCATCGTCCAACCATCACACATAATGGTGCACCTAAATTTCTTCCATTTTTTCTTCAACTCTTGGATATAATCTCTCTCAACTCCAACACTTACTCATCAAAAAATGACCACTCATTTGATAAGGATTAGGACCCTTAACCCGAGGTCCTGCCTCAACTATAGTGTCTACCATGGTCTAATAATAAGGACTCTTCAACGCATTGAATGGTATTGCAAAATGTAACATCCATCTGCACATCGCCGATCCCACTTTCTCAAACTTCTTATTAAACATATCCTTTAATTTTTTTTTTTTTTTTTGTTTACTTTCTTTCTAAAGGCAGATGGGTCCATGTCATACCATGCAGAATAAGTCCTCAGAAACTGCGACCGTGCTCTCTCTCTCTCTCTCTCAATGTCAATGGGGTCTCTAACATTACCGCCTTGCCTCATCCTTGGTTGTGAACTTAATCCACTCCAGGCTCAAATTGTGACCCCCTTCCTCCAATGCCAGTAGAAGGACCAAAAACTGAAAATCTACGCCTCTCTTCATCCATCTTTGTACTTCATTCACTCTCCCTAAATACCATCTTCATTTGTTCCCTCTAAAAATGATCCAAATTTGGATCATCCACTGCTGCAAGCCTGCAAATACTTCTTCCTCATTACCAGATCTAGGCCTTAAACCTTCCTTTATCATAATTTTTCGCTTAGTCTCAATACTCCTCAACTCTACACATTTTTGTAGATGTTCTTACATAGCTAGCATGACCTCTTTTAGCACTTGAGTACAACCTTTGACATTTCCAGTCTTCAGTGCAAGGTGTTGCTTCAACCTATATACACCATCATTCAAGATCCTTTTAACAATAGTTATACTTAACATTTTTTTTTTTTGTCTTTTGACATAGAAACACCATGCAACCAGCCAATATATTTCTCCTTCTTACCTGCACCTCCCCGAAATCCTTCACCTGAAGCCATCTGTAAATACACAAAGTCACAATTAATAAAAGTTAAGTGCAAAGTGGGAAACATGTATTTTATAAAAGCATCCAAATTATTACATATTTACATTTGATATGACTAAATAACATAACCAATAAAAAGTCCTAATCATTTTACCTAGAATATTAATTTTTAGAATTTTGGAATATTAAAAAATATATAATTAAAAAATAATTACATATCACTAAATAATGATATATTAGTAGGTAATGTTTCAAAATAAATATATATTGCATATAAGAACATAACCAAGGAAAAGCCCTAATTATTTTACCCAAAAAATTATTTTTTTCAATTTTTCAAATATTAAAAAAATTCAAAATTTTGGAACTCCACCTTAGATTAGTGGGTTTTGATCCAAAACTCATGGATCTAAGGTGTTCCATATCATATATTAATTAAAAAATCTAGTTTTTTTCTATTTTCAAAAAATAGGGATTTTTACAAAAAATGTTGAATCTTTGCTTAATAAACACATTAAATCTTGTTTTTTCTACATGAAATTAGTAGATCTACCATGAAATAATGCAAATCTATCATATTCTAACAAAAAAAGCTAAAAAAAAAACATTCTAAATGAAAAATATCATACCTTTTTTCAGTTTCTTGAAGAACCCTAAAAACCACTTCTTCAATCCTTCAAATCCTTAAGATTTACTGGTTTTTTAAAAACTAGTAAATCTTGATGAAAACAAGTACTAAGAAGAATTTGGAGCAAAAATAGAGGAGAAGAAAGCAAGGAAACCAACATTTGATGCAAAAAAGGGAGAGAGTGATGGCCATGGTCGTTTTTGCCTCTCAAAAACGTGATTCAGGCCGATCCACAATCTGGTCAGCTAGGATCGGACCGGACAGCCAGCTCAAGTCGGCTCATGCTGGATCAGCCAACTCAGACAATGAGTCAGCTGGATCAGCCGACTCAGAGAGGAGGCCGATTTGAAGTGCAAGGTCGGGTCGGCTCAGGCCGATTCCGAGTTGGATCAGCCGATTTTTAAAACCGTGATCTCAACTCAAGAAGAAGTTATCACACTTCAGTAGGTTGCATAAAAAATTGTATTCATGTTCATGTTATCCCTACCAGTCCGCCAGCCCACTTTATACAGAGGTTTACATCAAAATATGGGTTTTAGTAAAACTACAATGTCTCTTGGTAACTTCCATAAAGTAGTCAACTAGTTTCTAATTACTAAAAGATACTAGTTTCTAGAAATCAAACCACTAACTCATTAGAAACTATCTTAGATCGCCCTACTATTACTTACTAAATAACATAAAAATAAAATCTAAGATTCCCCATGACACCATGCTGCCGCCAGCTACTATATGGGCCCTGTGGGCTGCCCTCAAGACTCCCTCATAATTGCAATCATGCCACTGAGTGAAATAAACCCATATTACCCTTATATCTTGTTACACCCCATAGTTACACCCTAACCAATGCAATATGTAGCACCTTATGGGACCCATAGGACTGCTCCAACTTGTCCATCATCCCAATTCCCACATGGGCCCCACATCGTCATAATACTGCAATATCAAAATAGGAGCAGACTTGGGCCTTCTCCAGTGTGTCTTTGCGTGCTGAGTATAATTCCCATCACCTATTTTAGCTATATCTGTCAAAAAAATGGGCCAAGCCACACACACTGTCACTAACACCTAGATTTAACTCTGAGTTGGTTTTGTGATAATAGTTTGCCGAGCCCTTGGTGTTTGAGTTAGTTTGGTGATAATAGTATGCCAAGCCATCACCTATTTTAGCTGTATCGGTCAAAAAATTGGCCAAGCCACGCACTAAATCACTGATACCTGAATTTAATTCTCTGAGTTAGTTTGGTGATCATGGTATGCCTAGCTCTTGGTGTGTACATAGGTATGCACTGAATACAACTTATTCTATAGCCGTACACATTAATATAATTAAATAAAGGAGTACTAAGTACTAACAGCCCAAGAACCTTTGTAAATGTCATCTTGAATTCTTGATCTCAATTTCAACAAGGTATAAGTTATCCCAAAAACCATAATATCCTGGCAAGGAAAAGATAAAGGTGAACAAAATAAACTCTTAAAGCGAGTCTGAGAGCACAAAAGTCACTAAATTCCCATATTGAAACAATTAAAACAAATTTTCGGAATGGACCAAAAGATTATAAAGAAAAAACAGGGGAACAATGATGAAGACAGGATTAATTTAGAAGGCTAGTATCATTTCCAGCACCTACAATGTACTTGCACATGCTTCACCCTCCTAAGTCAACTCCTTAGAACACAGGCAAAATTAATTGACCAAAGAACAAAAAACATAAAGAATAACTTTCAGCTTTGTTCTGAACGGTTTGGTCAGGAGACTCAGGATAACTAGAATGATGCCCGATAATCTGGCACGAATCAACCTATTCTCAGGCTCCGTCTGTTTGTGGGGAATGTTTAAAACGTTAAGAACAAAAAACAAAAAACAAAAACACAACTTTCCCCATGAGACCAGTTTCTCCATGTTTGTACGGAAAATTTGGGATTCAAAAACTGAGAGATTCTCTCCAACTTTCCGGGATAAGAGAAGTTATCAGATTATTATAATTTTCCTTCAGAAAGTTGCAAAATTTTAACATTCCGTCAAATTTCCATTGGCAAACAACACCATTTGGAAAGTTTAAGGGAAAATTCATTTCACTCCACTTTACTTCACCACACTTTACATTCCCTGCAAACAACAAGGCTGAAAGACTGGAAAGAGGCTCCAATAAATTGTGTGGATCCCACATGACCCTACTGTGGGTCCTAGGGTATGGGACAGATAAATAAGTAAGTGATTTCCTAGGGTGCAGCCCACTCGAAACTAAAACCACCATCTCTCATATGGTTCTTGGACTGATTTTGGACTAGGTTACCCATACAGTCCTAAAATACACCCATGGCTTCCACATTCTAATTTGGATGGGTATAGTCTATGTTTTTTTTATGAATAACTGGATTTTGTTGAAAAGAAGAAAAGCATACAAGAAGATAAAAAAACAAGAGGCACATCGCACAATAAATGAAAGAAAAGGAAAAAAACAAAGAGGGGACATCATGGTTTTAAAACTCAGATCATTGGATCGGATCGTCCAAGCCCAAAACCGATCTAGGATCAGATCGTGGATTGACGATCCAAATGTGGATCGTTCAGTCCAAAACCGATCCAATGCCAAAAAAATCCTTAAAATTCTCAATATTCTTATAATGCTTTCTATAAAAAGTTTGAAAGAAAAAAACTCAATTTTAGGTAGGTTAGGTGCATCATTCGTGAATAAATATTGTTATGACTCTCGAGCATGTATAAAGATCAAAATTGTACATCAAAGAACAAGTATCCATGTACATAGATTCCCTAACCACCCCTGATTTAGCTAACTCATCCGCACGCGAATTGGCCTTGGAATTCACTGGGACAAGATATTCAATCTTGATGCAAGAAAGCGTGTTTCCTTTGCAAAATGAACTAATCTCTAGGGTGATATAACATCCATTGCTTGGACCATAAGTTCCCTTTGTAGAAACCAAAGACCAAAACCAAGAAGCCTTAGGCACTTCTAGCATGGGGGGCAGCATTTAATTCTGTTAAGATCAATCTCCTACTTTATTGATCCGCATTATAGCCAATCACAATGGTTGAATTTGTTCAAATATGTTAGGTATATTAACTCTAACTTCTCCTACAACCTTAGAGTTTTACGAGAGACGGTTAATTGCTTTATTTAAGATGGTATCAGAGTAGATTTTAGATCGCAAGTTCAAATCTTCCCGTGGATGCAATTATTATCCTGGGCTCTTTGTGCACATGTATGCACATTCTGTGGACTCACACCTACCTCCCTCGCATTCATTGTCCAGGAGAGTCCCTCCTAAGGGGGAGTGTTGAAATATATCAAGTATACTAACTCTAGCCTCTCCTACAACGTTAGGGTTTTAGGAGAGACAGTTAATTGCTTTATTTAAAAGAATCCCCATCCACAATAAAATGGTGAATAGAAAGTGATCGAGACAATTTCAAGTCAACTAACAATGCCTTAATTTCCGGGAAAATAGCATCCCCCACCCCCAATAGGACCCAAGAAAGCCCTCAAGCATGTCCCCAAACTATCTCTAAGTAGTCCCCTAACACTATAGCGGCTAGGATTTGGTGCCCCTCCTAAAGTACCCCTAACCTGCCCCTGCATGGAGGGGGGAACACATCAATTCGAAAAGTGATTTACACTTTTGGGGGAGGGTGTAAATCACTTCTTGATGTGATGTGTCCCCCCTGCATGCAAGGGGCAGGCAAAGGGCACTTTATGAGGGGCACCAATTCCTAGGGGACACCATTGTGACTTGGATTACCCAAAGAGCAACCACCAAAATTTAGTATATGCTCGAACACAAGAATGTCAAACCACTAGAGCATATAAGAAAGATCTAGAAAAATCTGGCAGATCCCTGATGTGCAAGTCAATAAATGAACCAAAGAAGATGTCAATTGTAGAAGCCCATCTAGCAACTCTCGTGGATTACTCCCAAGTATTTTAGTTATTTCTTGGGTTAATTTGACCAAAATTAGAAAGACTTTAAAGTATAGATTGGTCAAAACAAGAGCTCATAATAGATCTATTATGGAAGCCAAAATTGTAGTTCAATTAAGACAATTAAACCCCTGGAGGCTCAGCCCTATTATCCTATACATAATGGTTTCTTGTATTTTAAATACTTGCAAATTAAAGAAATTGCTCTCAAGCTTTGTGATGCAACAGCCATAGATTGGCTTGAGAAGGATCCAATATGGAGGCCACAGCCCAAGAATGGTACAAGAAAGAAACTTGGAAAATCAGTGGTAGTTTAGTTTTTTTCTAATTTCTGGGTGATATTTTAATAAGGCTTTTTAGCCAGGGGTAATTTGGGGAATAAGGTGTTGGTCCACAGCACGTGTTTTTCTTTTAGTAAGAATCAAACAGTCAATAGGTGGGCCCAAGGGAGAGCTGGTCAACAGCATCTCTAGGGGGTAGTTTTAAAAGTCTTTTTTTTTATTATTAGAAGTCTTGGATTTAGTAGTAGGATAGGAGTTTCTATTTTGGAGGTTTCTAATTTTATGTTTTGAAGTCTATTAAAAGGGGTCACACGACTTGTAGTGGAATCGGTTTTTTGGAAGAAATAAAATTTTGGGAGTTTTGTCTCTCTTGCTCTCACAGTTGGTATGATTGCCCTAGGGTTGGTGCCTCTGGCCCAACCAATTGGTGTTGATTGACACCTCTCTTTTCTTCTTATTCTTATTCTCCTCATTATCTTCTTCTTGTTCTTCTACCTCTTCCTCTTGAGTTTTACAGCTCCTTCTCCTGTGATTCTTTCAATTATCTTATTGATATAAAAAGGGGACAATACCTATTGTGTTCATGGGGTCTGGTGGAGGCCTGTTTGGTGGCTGAATCTTCACAGAAGATCACATTCAATTTATTGAGAAAGTAGCCAACTGCAAAATACTTGGATTGAAAGAGAGTGCAAATTGCCCCCTCTAAAAGAATCCCTTCCAGACTTCTTTTTGTGAGGTTTTGTGCACCTACAAGCTAAGTATATAAATCATCAAACTCCTCTTAATTATGTTTTGGGTTTGCTGATTTTCTGTTACCCTAACCCTAGTACTTAAATCTTGTTTCCTGGATTCTCTGAGACAGCCTGATAAAACCTATCTTTTATATACTTCTATATATCAGGTTGACCTAAAATTCTGTATGCTAGTTCATCTATCAATCTTGTATTGGTCTGCAAATTTTCTTACAGTCCTGACAAGTCTGCAGAGGTATTTTAGTCATTTCCCCTTGCCGTCCAGATTCTGTAAACACTTGAAATACCATTGTTTAGGGATTTGTTAGGTCAAATTTGAGCCCACACCTGCAGGAATCAACAGCCTTTCCTAGGTACTCCTGCATTACTTTGCTATTGGCATAGGGGATTCTAATGCAAGTATTCTTAGGGGTGTGATTCCATTACGGTATAGCTTATAAGGTTACTGAGACACTAATTTTTTGTGTTGCAAGAGAGGTGAAACTTCTCTATCTACCTTCTCAATTTTTATTTTTCAAATAATTCCAAAAACCAAATTCTTTTTCTAGTTGCTGAATTCTTCAATGTTACAAATCTTGACAGTTTAAAGCTACTTATCAAAACCCTAACCCCTTTGCTCTGTAGTTAAGTCAATCAACCCTCAGCCCATCTGTTTTATTAATCAAGTTTCACAAACTGTAGCGCAGAAGGCTTTAACCAAATTATTTAGAAACCCTAGAATATAATTTCTCTCGAAACTCCAGATTTTCCTACGACATAATCATAATCATACTACTTAACAGAATATTCTTGTGTAGAAGAGAACTTCAGGGAAAAAAAAAACACAAAACTTTACACTGAAGCATAATATTTCACAGAAACTATAGAGATGAAGAACGCAGAAGATTTACCCAAGCAAGTCATTCACTTTTCCACAAGATGCACAATAAAAGCTCCCATCCAGTCTTCCATCTTGTCCAACTTTTGCAATGCCAGCTCTTTCATGTTTAAGAGCACAATCAAGATGACATGACATGCCACATGCATCACCCTTGTAAGGAGGCTCCGAGCTGCAAACTAACCAAAGGCTAGGATCCTTGTTTTCATCATATTGATGACAGATGCAGCATGAGCACCTCTTGCAGAAAGCATTCTCTCGTTGTATGGAAGCTCTACAAGCTGAATTTTGGCAGTAAATGGCATTACCTTGATCTCCACCACCATTGCTGGTGGTGATATGGTTCGTCCTAATGGGCAATCGAGAAAGGTGATTAGTCTTCCTCAGCCTCTTAAAAGTGATCTGGCTATTTGCAGGGGCAGACTCTAATATAGGTTCTGCTCCATCCACCCGTTTCCTAGACTTTTTCTCGGATACAATTCTGAGCAGATGCTCTATCATTTTGCACTTTGTCAAGCCGGTATATTTCCTTTCTTTTCCCATCTCTGCACACAGGATCTGTAAAAGCTCCCGACGGCTCCATGACTGTAGCATTTCAGGGCCTCCATGTGACCACTTTGATACTTCATAGACAAGGTCTCTCTTCTCATCCATGCTCAAATTACTGCATTTTGATGGACCAAGCATAAATCCTGAAAAGCAGAAGAAAGAAATGATAGTTACAGACTCGCAACTCCCATATTCTCATAAAACAAAAAATCAAACAGATCAAGAAGGCATATTTAATGAGTAAGAATCCATAAAATATTGAAAAAGAAAAACTCTTGGCTTATCGTCCAGACAGCGAATTAATGTCAAATCATTTTGGAGGATTGTTCCTTTTGCAACTTATTGGGGCCTTTGGTTGGAGCAAAACACAACAATATTTAAGAAAGCTGTGATTGATTCATTCAAAGTTCAAGATTCGATCTTGGGCTTCTTATATACATGGGTTACACACTTCAGAACCTTTGAAGGATCCCATTTCAAGCCTTTGTTTTTGAATGGGACTCCCTTATTTTTGTTTAAACTCTCCTGTATTCTTCTTAAGCTGTACAGCTTGTACAGCTCTCGTATAGTTGTATGATCCTTTTCATTACCTTATCCAGAAAACAAATAAAAAAAATTGAAATAGAAGAGAAAGAAAGGAAATTTTGAGGATTGTGTAGAGATAAGAAAACACGAGTAACTGAACCAGTTAAGATTGTTCATGTTTTTAAAATGAAAATTCCTTACACCCGAAGTTTACAAAACAATCATATACTTGTCCCTTTTAAAAACAATATAGGTCCATGACCCAATGGATCTCATATGTCAAAATGAACATTGGCAAAATAATAATTAATAAACAAGAAAGTTTATTTGGCTAATAAACAGCATAGTGTATCTGAATTCAAGAAGTGCTTCCCTTTTCCTTATAGAATCAATTGGGAGAAAGTTGAAGAACTACTTATTTCTTTGAATTCTCTTTTTATCTTATTTTACATATCCCTTACTGATCAAATTAATTAAAATCAAAAACTCTTATAAACAAATAAACAAACGGTTGGCTTACATTAATAACGCCGCCCCAACTACATCAATAATATATACTTCTTTTCTCTACACCAATAAGAGAAAGAAAGCATGTGTTATTGAACTATTTATATCACATCAAATGAGAAACACAACCATTTCCTACTTGTTCAACTACTTATATCACATCAAATGCAGTTAACCAACTCATCATGATCAAAAATAAAAGAAAAATAAAAAGGGAAAAGAATAAACCAGACTCAATGGTTCCCATTAAAAAAAAAAAAATTGCTGAAACCCTTCAAAGGAAGGCTTCAGAATGAACATCTATCACACCAAGAAAATTAGAACACTACAAAGAAGACAGAAGGGTAACCACAATTTGTTACAACCCCAAAGAAAATAAAATACCCAATAATAACGCATACAAATCACAATTTGACAGACACCAAGACCAAATAAACCTTTTTATTTTCGTTAAAACGATCAAACAAACCTTCGGAAACCCATCACAAACATCATGAATCCCAAAGAATAAATAATATAAATATCAATGTTTCAAGCGTCTGCTCTCTCTCTCTCTCCCATCATATGAAATAAAAGTAGCCAGTGACCAGGTTAACTAAAACTAAAACACATTGATCAAAAGAACCCATGTAAAATTACCACCAAAAAAAAAAAAATTCTTACTCTCAAAAGAAGAATCCATAGTTCAATACATAAGCCCTCTCCCCACATTACCACCACAAACCCAAATTCTCACCTCCTGCAAATAATAGAACTCCATAACATAGAAACGAAAAGAGAGCAACAAAATAAACACAAACAAGGAAAGCATAAGACATAAAGAAATATAGATTAAAAGAGGGGAATATCAAAATACCAAGACAGATGCTATAAATCCTGCCTCAACGAGGGAATCCATTACTGACTGGGTCCTATTGGTCGGCTTTTCAGGACCCGAGTTGCGAGAGGAGATTCGGGCCCTTTGAGAAAGTCATCGGGAGAAAAGAGGGGATGTTAAAACTCGGATGGAGGAAGAAATAAGAAGAACCAAGTAAATAAGACTCGCTCATAATTTAGATTTTTAAAAGGTTACATTTCATACTTTTCATAATTTAGGACCAAATAAATAATACTCGGATGGAGGAAGCAAAACCGGCTACATTTCATACTTTTCCCGTCACAACGTCCTTATTTAGTTTAGATTTTCTTTTTCTTTTTTTTGTTATAATTTTATTTTAGATAGGGAGACGAAGGAGAATTTTAAAAAATAAAAGAGGAAAAAAGAGCTCTCAATGATTTCTAATTAATTATTCGGACAATTATAATGTTTCCCATGCGAAACTTACCGATATATATATATATATATATATATATATATATATATATATATATATATATATGTTTGTATTACAAGGACAGGTTTGGGTTGATATAATGAGA
>JAOXJP010258296.1:0-21280 GCA_025762735.1 Platanus orientalis | reverse complement strand
GACTTAGAGAGAGAGGGTTGTAGAGAGAGGGAGAGAGCTGTAGAGAGAGTGGGGGAATTGTAGGAGGAGGTCACGATTGGACACCCACCCTGCAAAAATGGTTTGAAAAACAAAAAAAAATGCTGACGAAATAAAATAGAGAAGAAGCAGAGGAGGCGGTGGAGAAAACCTGCAAAAAATGAGTTAAAAAAATTGGAAATACCCTGAAAATAAACATGCAAAACGGAGAAGAAAACCCTAAACCTACAAAATCAGGTGAGAAAAAGAAAAAGAAAACCACAGTTGCCATTAAACCTGCAAAAAAAGAGAAGGAAAAAAATAAGAGAGAAGGGAAAGGTGGAGAGACTGGATCAGGACCGAAACCTAAAGGGGGGTTTGGGGGTTTTGCTGCTTTAGACTACAATGAGGGGGGACTGTGTAGGTTAGAGAGAGAGGGAGCTTCTGCGAAGGTTAGAGAGAGAGGGGGGACTGCGATCACCTACACCAAATAAGAAAAGAGAAAAAAGAAGAAGAAGAAGGGCGCGACAGTGAGAGGAAGAGGAGAGGAGGAGGAGAGGAGGAGAGGAGGAAGAGAGTGGAAGAGGTTTACCTCGGAAACAGGAGGTTGTCTGGGGTCTCTTTCGTCGCAGGCTCTTCCCAAATCACAGGGAGTGAGAACAAGAAACGGGAGAGAAAAAATAGGAAGCTACTTTTTTTTAACTCTTAAAAACCCTCTCCCAACGCGACTTTAGGAGTGGAATCCAGGAATAGAATGCGAAGTTACCAAAACGCCATTTTCACCTATTTTGGAATCTTGAGAACGAAAGCAACGAGAATCACTTATCGGGAGAGTTACCAAACACAGCCTTAGTTTCTTATTTTGTTCTTTGTTTAGGGCTTTGTAAGGGGGAAAAGCCCATTGTAAACTTTTATGCATACTTTTGACGGAATAAAATTCTGGTTTTTGCCTTTTCAAGATTTGGAGATCTAGTTCAAGTTCATTGTGCCGAAGCTTGACTTGGATAGGGCTTTTCCAAGAGTAGAGTAAGGTTTTCTCTACAGGTACCATTCTTCTTCATCTTCTTCTTCTCCTTTTTCTTTTCCCACCTACTGTTACAATTTTCTATAATCTTGTTTATCTCCATCATATTCTCTAATTCTTCTTATCAAACTCTAATACCAACCCTTCAACCCATCAATCATCCTAAATCACCCTTCCCTTTTGACTTCAATCATTAAATTTCTCTTTCATGAACATTCCTCATCCCTGCAACACCCTTACTTGGGAATTCCTCATTTGATTTCACAAAAAATATTCACCAAATCTGAAAATCCTAGGCTAGCAGCACCCTAGAAATTCTCAAATCTTCTAATTCCGAATTTAGAACCTGAACCCTATACTCTATCAAGCTCTGCAATAGTAAAATTCAAAGTCATGTGAGTTTTTTATTTATGTAATAAGATAATATAGGTTTGACAGGATTATTAAAGCTATGCTCCTGGTGGTTTGTTAGTCTCTAGTGAAGATATTCAACTATAAGAGCTTGTCTCAAGTTAGACCTGGTATCTACTGACGTGGAAGAGTTGTTTGCTGAAGTGATTGATCTAAGTGTTGATTTGAAGCACCTCTGGCTAATGTTGTTTTGAATACCACAGAAGTTCTCCAAATTTATTTACTTTAATCCATTCCAACTATGGACTGTGTTGAATACCTGAATCTTTTATTAAGCTGTAATTAATGTTGCTTGAAGATTCCTACGTATACAAGGTGTTTGATGTATTGCTTGTGTGACTACTAATCCGAAGATATACTAGATGGTTGTTGTCCTACTCATTAACATTAGGTCTGGTTACTGAGGTTAGACCCTTATGATCTGCAAACATCATCCCTGGTATCATCCTCTTCAACTTTTATCTACCTTCATGTTGAGCACTTTACAGATATCATTCATAAGCCTGTTCACTTAGTTGATTCCCCTTATAGTCCTTATTAGGCCTTGCTTAGCCCTCCTAGTACCCTCTGTTAGTCTACTCAATTACCCTTAATCAGCCCACCAATAATACTCTTTTTATTCAATATTTTGAACCTGGAACAAACCTCTAAACCATCCCATGGCAGCACCCACTACTATCATCTTTGAGCCCTTCAACACTTACATGGTAACCTCTGTTTAGGCCTTAAGATAACACCCTGAACAACAATAAATAGGCCTTTAATTGACCCAACAGTCCAACTCCTATCCCCTAATAACCTAACTAAGACCTCGGATTACTGGCCTTTTTTAACCTAGTGGTGATTTGCATAAGATGGTCTTCAATAATTGAATGATGTGCTAAAGCTTTGTTCTAAGAGAACTCTTCAATTTTGCATAAATCTGACAAGTTTCAATGCTTTATTTGGTTCACTTATTTATGTCTTAAGTTGTCTTATTATTTAATTTCTTACTGGACCTTGAATATACTTGCTTAGAGAGTAAGAATATTGCTTATATGTTATTAGTGCTTTGAGTTAATTACCATTGTTCTCTTATTGTACTATTTCCTCATGCATGTTGCATCAAATTTGGTATCAAAGCCAGGTTCTAAGTTATCCTC
The DNA here is from genome assembly GCA_025762735.1 of Platanus orientalis. Classification (NCBI taxonomy): domain Eukaryota; kingdom Viridiplantae; phylum Streptophyta; class Magnoliopsida; order Proteales; family Platanaceae; genus Platanus; species Platanus orientalis. Next base: position 18,706 of record JAOXJP010258296.1, on the reverse strand, counting down.
ACATAGGGCATAAAATAATGCGGATTCCATTTAGGGGTACCTCTTTACTGGCTTATGTTTTGATCTGTGGGTTACATTACTGGATTACATTGTTGGTATGATTTTTTTTAGGGTGTCTAAAGCATCATTAATTGAACTTATGCATCTGAGAAGTATAATCTAGCATCGAAGAGGAATTTTCTAAATTATCGTATGGTAGCAACAGAGACTTTAATTTCTCTGATCGAATATCATCAAATGGAAACTTTCTGTGATTTGATACCCGTGTCAATAATTGTCTCCTTGTGCCTGATGATTTAACTGTTGGCATAACGGCTAATTTTTTGACTGTTGTAAACTAGCCATTAGGGGACGAACTTAGCCTCTCTAAACCTCTATAAATAGGGTCTTTAAACCCCAAGAAAAGTAGAGAACAACACTTATGCACACATAGTCAAATTCTTGAGAAAGAGAGCCAAAAGTGTGAGCCAAGAGCCTATGAGTTAAATTCGTGTTGGCCAATGACCTTGGAATTGTTCCACCATAGTTAAACTCATTCAAGGTTAGTTGTAAGCTTCCTAAACCTTTGTAGTTAAATATTTTGGGAGCAAAGAATGTGCTTATACAAGTCAAATTCGCTTACACAAGAGGCATTCTAAAGAACGAAGATTCCTTCGTCTACAACAAGTCATAGCCTTCGCCGGAGTCACCAAAGGCGCAGATTCTTTGCCTTTGCCAGAGTCACCAAAGGTGTTGTTCATAGAGCACTTGCCGGAGACACCAAGTGTGAGTTAGTCCATCAGAGAAACTTGACGGAGCGTGCCCACCGACGACACTGAGAGCGCACTTACAAGGGAGTGGATTCTCTATTACTTGTAAGAAAATTTTAGGTTTATTAATTTACCTGTAATAGTTTAGGACAACTATTAATAAAAATTAAATAGGCTCTGGAGAGCCGTTTAGAGAGTGGATGTAGGTCGGAGGGTTGAACCACTATAAATTTATGTGTTGTGGTTTGTTTGTGTTATTCTATTTTGTGTTTATACAAATTAACCCAACATATTTAAGTGACTTCAACTAAAGCTAAAATTATTAAAGCATTAATTTAAACAACCTTAGGGAATTTATCAGCCTTACTCCCGCTCTACTATAGGTAACACTATAGTGCATGACAGAGCCCCGTGATCTATGATAAATTCACAGAAAAACAATTAACTTAATTAAAAGAATTTCCGCTGCATATTGATTAAAAAAATTAAGTAAATTAAATTAGGGCTGAATAAATTATTTAAAAAGAATAATTTATTTTAAAAAAATTTAAATAATTTATAAAGATCCTATTCACCCCCCTCTAAGATCCATTTTAGGAATTTCAATTGGTATCAGAGCAGGTTGCTCTTGGTTGGGTTTAACCACCCAGGCTAAAGATCCGATCTTTCCAAAATGGCTAAAGGATATGTTACAAACTGACCTCCATTATTTGATGGTTCAGACTACACTTATTGGAAGACTCAGATGAGCATATACCTTAGATCCTTGGAATTCGAGGTATGGACCTCGGTTGTAAATGGATATAAAAGACCCAAGGAGAAAGAGGAAAAGAACTGGGATGCTAATGAACATAAAGCATATACCACCAATGACAATACGTTAAATGCTATTGTTTGTGCATTAAGCCGAGATGAATTTAGGAGAATTTCCGGTCTCTAAACTACTAAGGAAGCATGGGACCTTCTTGAGGTTACCCATGAGGGAACAAACTTAGTGAAGCAATCTAAACTCTAGATGTTCACTTCAAAGTTTGAATCCCTCCGTATGGAAGAAGATGAAAAATTTATTAACTTCCATACAAGACTCCAAGACATTGTTAATTCAATGAGGGGACTTAGAGAAGAGGTTAAAGACCCTATAATATTTAAGAAAATATTAAGGTCTTTACTTGAAAGGTTTCATTTAGGGTCACTGCCATTGAAAAATGCCATGATCTTGATAAGATGAAACTTGAGAAATTTATTGGGTCTATCAAAACATTTGAACTCAAACTTAGACCCACTAGCAAAAAGAACATTGCTCTAAAAGTAAATGAGTTATATAACTCTGAAGAAGAATCTAATGTTGAATTTGCTAGAAAGTTCAGAAACTCTTTTCTAAAGAATATGAAAAGGAAAATACTTCTAAAAGACATAAATTTAAATCTAAAAGAAAAAAGCTTTCTAAGGAAGATATCCAATGCTATAAATGAAAAGGATATGGTCATGTGGCAACCGAATGCCCTAATAAAAGCAAATCTTTTAAAAAGAAAACAGCATTCACTGCAACATGGGATGATAACACTGATGATTCGGAAGAAGAATCATCACAAAATCATCACAAGGTGAAGAAGAATTTTCATGAACTATCAAGGCCTTCCTCACCTTCGCCAATGTACAAGGAGTTGAAATTGCTTCAAGTGGCGAAGAAATAGAAGATAGTGATGAGGAAGACCTACAAGAAGGCTATAATCAACTTTACACTAGAAGTTTAGAAATCCTCCAAGAAAATTCTAAACTCAAGAAAGAATTAAAACAATTGAAAAAGTTGAATTATGGGGAGTCCTCCAAAACAAATTCCTTACTTGATGAGGAAAATGAAAATTTGAGAGAAAAAGTAAGTTCCTTAGAAATAGAATTAAATGAAACAAATCAAAAATATTCTAAAGAAAAGGAGGACAAAAGAGTACTTGTTGACTTAAGAGAAAAACTTATACAACAAGTGAAAGAACTTGAACTTAAAGTAAAATTCTTAGAAGAGAAAAATGATAAATCTCTAAGATTTATGGCCCAAAGTGAAAAATTATAAAATATACTAAGCATGGGAAATTTAAGGGAGATGGTACGGGAATCGATTTTGGAACACATGCTTCAAAACCAAATAAGTCATTCTCTAAGAATGTTGGACCCAAATATGTTCCAAATAAAGAAAAGAACCCATTCCAAATGGGTAAAAATAATTTGGGACAAAAAAAATTCAAATATGAATGTTTTTAGCTTAAACTCACATGTCAAGTGCTATTACTGTGGAATGCTTGGACATTTAAAGTTTGAACGTCAAAAGAGAAGGAATGATTGGATTAAAACCCAAAATCCAAAACAAAAGACCAAGAAGAAGCAAAATGAGAAAATTAAGAAAACTAACTCGATTGCAATAAAACAAATTTGGGTAAAAATTAGTGATCTTAAAAATTTAAACTATAGTGTTTAAATGTTTCTTGTGTGCTAAATAGGTAAATTTTTTTATGCCTTTACTGTTACTTTCTCATTTATTTTTTATTTTTTTCATACATTAAGGGGGAGTGTTATTACATAAAAAGGGGGAGCTATGAGAAAGGAGGAGCATCCTGAAATTAAATTTCTTTATGTGATTTTTCTAATTTAAATAGGTATATCATCTCAGGGGGAGTTTTGAATTTAGATGATTATGCCATGTTTGTGAATATGCTCAAATTATTGTGCGTGATAGTTAAATATATTTTTAATGAAATTATGCTTAAAGGTTTTTTTTGAATTAATGCACCTTTTAGAAAAAGGTATGGCTATGGTGATGTGTTGTGGGAAAATCACCTATTCAAGAAGGAAGACCCATCCTTTGTCAACTCATGTCAAAAAGGGAGAGAAGAATTGGTAAGAAGGGAACTACGGGGTAGATACATGTACTAGGATTTTATTTGTAATTTTTTATCGTTTTGACATGGAATTGACAAAGGGGGAGATTGTTAGGTTTTTCTATTGTCAATGTCCATGCACAAAACAATGTGTGTACATATAGTGGCCAGGTTGTATAGGACTTTATAATGTAAATTAAATACCCATGTAAATCCAAGAAGAGAGTCCAGGAAAGCACCAAGAAGACGGATTCGAAGCTGGAATGACCAAGCCAAAGATACTCAAGCATTGTTGAAGAATTCCTAAGTCTCAAGTGTTAACTACCTTAAGGAAGCCAACATCCAAAATTTAAGGGTGAAATCGTTAAAATGTTGGTAATTGGTAATGGGGTATTTGGGTATGGACTTAACCTTAAGTGGACTTAAGTGAATTACTAAGAAGCATCACTGAGAGAAGAAACTTGATTCTTCATCTAAACTGATCCAACTTGAATATACGTCTTTAAGAGGTGAGTATATGTAAGAAAGATATTTGATTAACTTTCCAATCTCTCATCAAATCTTTGTGCCTTCGCTAGAGTCATCAGCGGTATTCTTTAACCCTTGCCGAAGACACCAAGGGTTGACACTCAGTTTTCCAGAGTCACCAAACTGTTAGTAGTGTTGGTTTTTTGATTAATTTTTTCCTTGTAATCTGTAGTTATTATCAATAAAATTATTCCACTCTGTGAGGAGCTTTCTATAGTGGACATAAGTACTCTTGCTAAACCACTTTAAAAGGAGATGTCTATTTGTCTATGTGATTTTTCTGTGTGTTTTTATTCCTTTTAATATCTTAAAAACTTTCAGTAAATGATTGTTATTTGAATGGTGATTACATTTTGTCAACAAGTTAAAAAGAAAAAATAATAATAATTACTCTTGTTATTTGAATAGAAGGAGAATTTAATCTTGCCCAAGTCAAAATTTATAAATAGGTTAAATAAAAAAAAATGTAACATCCTATTCACCCCCCTCTAGGATAGTGGGACTGGAATTTCAATTGGTATCAAAGCTGGTTTCTCTATTATGGGCTTAACAACCCGAGTTGATCTTGACCTCGTCCCAAATTCACCATGTCCTCCAGGGAGGAAAGATATGTTCCAAACCGACCACCATTCTTTGATGGGACTGAATACACCTATTGGAAAAGCCACATGATCATATATCTGAGATCTCAAGATTATGGAGTTTGATCTACTGTTGAAAAAGGGTATACTAAACCTAAGGATAAAACTGAGGCTGAATAGGATACGAATGAACAAAAGGCCTACATAGCCAACTACAAGGCATTGAATGCCATAGTCTATGGCCTCAGCTGAGAAGAGTACAATAGAGTCTTAAGTCTACTAACGACTAAAGAAGTATGAGACCTCCTTGAGGTGACCCATAAGGGAACTAACCTAGTCAAGCAATCCAAGCTTCAATTGCTTACCTCAAGCTTTGAGACTCTCCGCATGGAAGAAGATGAGCAGTTCATACACTTCCACACTAGGCTCCAAGACATAATTAACCCAATGAGAGGACTTGGAGAAGAAATTAAGGAACAAAAAATAATTAGAAAAATAATCTGGTCATTACCTGAGAGATTTCACTTCAAGGTCACAACTATTGAGGAGTGCCAAGATCTTGATAAAATGAAACTTGAAGAGCTAATAAGGCCCCTACAAACCTTTGAGCTAAAATTTAGACCCCCCATTAAAAGGAAAAGTGTGACTCTAAAAGTTGATGAGGATTTTAGTTCAGAAAATGACTCAAACGAAGGGATGGCCCTATTTGCTCACAGATTCAAGAAGTTGATGAGATTTAATGCAATGAGCTTTAGGAAGAAACCACTTCCTAACAGACAAAATCAAAACCAAAATCCTAGGAGGCTAGTGTTTCCTAAGGAGGAACCAGTGTGCTATGAATGCAAGGGTCATGGTCACCTTACCTTAGAATGTGCTAATAAAAGAAAGAAAATGATAGGACAAGACAAAGCCATGGCAGCCACCTAGGATGATGACCTGGATGAATCTGATGTTGAATCTCAATATAGTGAAGATGAGTTCTCACATGAAGTGAGCTTTTGGGGCACTTGTAAGAGGAGAACCAAAAATCTCCTCAAGCAAGCATGAGGAAGCTGATGAAGGAGAAGAGGAAGTTGATGAAGATGAGAAAGATCTTTAGGAGGCATATAATGAGATGTATAATGAAAGTATCAAACTCATTAAAACCAACCAAGAACTTAGAAAGGAAGTCAAAGAGATGACTGAAAAGTTAAACTCTCTGTAAATGAATCTCATTCAAGTTTAACAAAATTCATCCTCTGAACTTGTAGCTAGTAATGCCTTAGAAAACCTAAACCTTGAAAAAGGAAATGAGGAGTTAGATTTAAGGGTTCTCCATCTAGAAATGAAACTAAGTAAGCTAAATACTATACCATATCATGAGAGAAAGATAAGGAAAATCTAGTACTAAATTGTTCTAAACTCACTAGTAGAACCACAAACTCTTAAATGAGGTGGACATACTAGAAGAACACAAAAGGAAATCCATAAAGCTCCTCGCCCAGGGAAATTAAAGATTTTAACATATGCTAACCATAGGCAGAGAGGGTGGTGATAGGAGAGGACTAGAGTATGAACTTGAAAAAAGGAAAATGAAAAGAAATTACCTCACCAACATCTAATCCTACACCACTTAGAGTCTTTCCCAAAGTGAAAGCCACCTATGCTTAAAAGGGAAAAGGTGTGCAAGAAGCCTCAACTTCAAATCAAGTCACTTACTTCAATGCACAGTCATCTACTTCAAAAGAAAAGGAAGAAAGAGTTGTCCCAAAATGTCAATATCTAGCACCTCACTCAAAAGTTCTAAAATTCACATCTTATTACTGTGGGTTACTTGGATACATGAAATATGAATGTAGAAAGATGTCAAGTGATGTGAGATTTCTCAGACTTCAAGAAAAGAGGAAAGAAGAACATCAAAGAAGGGCCAAAAAAAGAAAGTATTTCCAACTCTTAGAAAATACAAATTTACAGTGCAAAAAGGAAGCGGAAAGATTGAATAGACCCAAAACTAGGCAGATTTGGGTAAAATAGACATGGGTTCACAAAGACAACCTCAAGTGTTTGGTCATCCACACAACTCTTAGAGCTGGGAGCACATACAAATGGTACTTGGATAGTAGATGCTCGAGACACATGACTGGTGAACATTCACTTTTCAGTTAATTAAAGAAAAAATTGAAGGAAGTGTCACATTTGGAGATGGAAACGTAACAAGAATAGCTGGTAGAGGGACTATCGAAGTATCCGGACTGCCAAAGTTGACAATTGTCCTATATGTACAAGGCTTAAAACATAACCTATTAAGTTTTAACCAAATATGTGATAAAGACCATGCTATCCACTTCACTCAAGGTAGGTGTGACATAAATGACAAGAAAACTAATAAGATTCTTGTCAAAGGAATAAGGACCAATGACAATTGTTATGTCATAGATCCATAGGAATGAGACTAGCTTATAGCATCAAAGATTGGGTCACATAAACTTTAAAGATCTTGCTAGACTAAGCAGAAATGAGATCATTAGAGGATTTCCATGTTTAAACAAAGTGGAAAATCAAATTTGTGGTGGTTGCCAACTTAGAAAACAAACAAAAAGTACTCACAAAAGGTTGAATCAAATAGGAACAAGTAAACCTTTAGAGCTCCTACACATGGATTTGGTTAGTCCTACCAGAACTAAAAGTCTAGGAGGAAAGAGATACTTTCTAGTTGTTGTAGATGATTTTTCGAGATATACATGGGTTGCCTTCTTAAGAGAAAAATCAAAAGCCTTTGATGAGCTCATGATCCTGTGTAAGAGAATGCAAAATGAGAACGATAGTACCATCAAGAGAATAAGAAGTGACCATGGAGAAGAATTTGAGAATCACGAATTCTCTAACTGTTGTAATGAGATGGGAATTAAGCATGAATTTTTAGCTCCTAAGACACTTCAATAGAATGGGGTGGCAGAAAGAAAGAACAGAACCCTTTAAGAAATGGCTAATGTAATGCTCACAAGCAAGAACATGGTCAAAAGGTTCTAGGCTGAAGCAGTTAATACAACATGCTATATCATAAACCAAGTTTATCTGAGATCAGGAACTGTAAAGACTACTTATGAAATATGGAACAATAGAAAACCAAATATCAATTATTTTAGAGTATTTGATAGTCCATGCTATATTCTTAGAGATAGGAAAAATATTGAGAAATTAGATCCTAAAAGTGATGAAGCCATATTCCTTAACTATTCCACAAGGAGTAGAGCATACAAAGTATACAACAAGCGAACTCTAACAATGGAGGAATCTATCAATGTCATAACAGATGACAAAGAAAATGATCAAACTAAAGTACATGTGGACCTTCAATCTACTCAAAAGGAAGAACCTAAGGATGTCAATTCAGTAGGAAAATCCTAAGATGATCTAAAAATGAAGTTGAACTTCCTAAACATCCCAAGAAAAATAGATTGGTCAAGGGTCATTCACTTAATGACATCATAGGTAATCCTTAAAATGTGGTTAAGACACAGAAGCAAGTTGAGAACTTGGTCAACCATATCTGTTTTACCTCTAAGATAGAACCTAAAATTGTTAAAGAGGCTCCTGATGACCCAAATTGGATAATGGCCATGCAAGAGGAGCTGAACCAGTTTAAAAGAAATGATGTCTAGGTTCTTACCGAGAGACCACAACATAAAAATATCATTAGAACTAAATGGATTTTTAAAAACAAAATGGATGAATATGGGACAGTTGTGAGGAACAAAGCCAAACTAGTCACCAAAGGGTATGCTCAAGTTGAGGGAATTGATTTTGAAGAGACTTTTGCTCCCATATCACGACTTGAATCCATAAGGATACTACTCTTAATTGTGTGTCATCTAAAGATTAAGTTATATCAAATGGATGTCAAGAGTGCCTTCTTGAACGGGTGGTTGCAAGAGGAGGTATATGTGGAACAACCTAAAGGGTTTGTTGATCTACATTTACCTAAACATGTATACAAACTAAAGAAAGCCTTATATAGTCTAAAATAAGCTCCAAGAGCTTGGTATGAAAGGTTAACTAAGTTCCCTCTAGACTATCACTTCAATAGGGGGAGTATTGGTAAGACACTCTCTATTAAGAAAAAGGATGACCACATACTAATGATATAGATTTACTTTGATGACATCATTTTCAGGTCGACTAGTGAAGAGATGTCTCATGGGTTTGCTCAAATGATGAAATTAGAATTTGAAATGAGTATGGAATATGAACTTAAGTTTTTTCTCAACCTACAAGTTAGACAAACGAAGAATGACATTTTTGTAAGCAAACCAAAATTCGCTAAAGATTTAGTATCTAAGTTTGGACTTTTTGAGACCAAACCTGTCAAGACTCCTATAAGCGCTAACAATAAGGTCACAATAGACTTCACTAGAGTAGATGTTGACACTAAACTCTACAGGAGCATGATAGGAAGTCTACTGTACCAAATAGCTAGTAGGCTAGATATAGCCTACAATGTTGGAGCATGTGCAAGTTGTCAAGCTGGGCCTAAGGAATCTCATTTGGTAGTTGTAAAAAGGATAATTAAGTATGTAAATGGGACCCTCAATTTTGGATTGTGGTACTCATTTGATACTAATATAGTCATAGTAGGATATTCTGACTCTAACTAGGGTGGAAATTTGGAGGACCGGAAGAGCACAAGTGGTGGATGCTTCTATGTTGGAAATTGCCTAGTTTTTTGGCATAGCAAAAAGCAAACATCCATTTCTCTATTGACTCCTGAAGCTAAATACATCACAGGTGGAAGCAGATGTGCCCAACTCTTATGGATGAAACAGATGTTAAAGGACTATGATCTCAAACAAGACACCATGAACCTATTCGTGGACAATATAAGTTTAATTGACATATCTAAAAACCTTGTTCAACATTCAGGAATGAAACATATTGATATTTGTCATCACTTTATTAGAGAGCTTGTTGAGGATAAAACCATAATCTTAGAATACATTCAGACTAAGAACCAGTTAGTTGACATTCTCACTTAACCACTCGATGAGAAAAGATTCCAATATCTACTGAGTGTGATGGGGATGTGTGAAGGTGCCTAAGAATACATATACATGATCATACCTAACCAAACAAATCACTTGGGATATTCAAGAATGTCAAGGACTCAAAATAGGAAAAAATTCAAATTCTAAAAATTAGGACCGATCCCAGTGTGTTTAGGATCAGTCCCTAGTGGCAAAATCTTAAAATTCCAGAAAATTGAATTGGGACCGATCATAGGTTCAAATGGGACTGGTCCCAAATGGCACACCTTGTAATTCTACACGAAACATTAAGACTAATCCTAGTCTATTTAGGATCAGTCCCCAATGGAAAAATCATAATTTTTGCTACATTTTTTGTTTTTAAAAGGGGCGGGATGCCCGACTGTTCTTCTTTGTCCCCGAGTGCACCACAATAGCCGATTCCTCTCCTCTGTTATTCCCTCCTATCTCTCACCTACTCTCCCTTGATTTTCATGGCTTCCAAACGGAAATCTATTGCCAACTACTCTGTGAAATCAAACATCCATGTCTCCTCCACCTACAAGTGGAAGAAGACTTCCACCGACCACCCTGTAAAGAAGCCAACGTCAGATTTAGGGCATCAAGGGGAAGACTTCCCCCTCTTACCATAATATTTTTGGGATTCCAGGTGCATGAACAATTTTAAACTATTTTTTTGAGGAAACATTTGATTTGTGAACGTTTTGTGGAATTGAGGCCTTTTAAACTGGTTAAGTCTTAAGCATACCATGCCTCATATGGTTGGGCAACCCTATTCAAACTACAAGGGAACTTTCATGAGGCAGAAGTATGGATGTTTTATGCTAATCTTGATGCAAAGAACAACACAGATGGAAGTTTCACATCCATGGTCTATGGCACACCCATTATGGTGAACCTTGACATATTTTCTGTCGAATTAGGAGTGCCGAGAGTTCGAGTAGGTGGTATGGCATATCCTATGCCTGCGCTGTCAGAGATTGGAGGTTCTGGTAGACCCTGAAGATCCAAGTTGGATGCAGCTGAGACCACATATGATGCCCGGCTTCTGAATCAGATTTTCACATATAATCTATTGCCGACCACTCACTAGGCCGACATGAATCTAGAAATGGTCTGTGTGGTACACAATGTCCTTTGCAACAAACCGATGGATTTGAGTGTGTCATTCTTTATACTAAGATGATCAAGGCATTGGAATCTTAGGACCCGCAAACAAGACTTTACTTCCCAATCATTATCACAAAGTTGTTGCAAAAGAATGAAATTAAATTCCATTCTACACCCCAAAAAGAAGCGTAAAAACATCAATGCAATAACGGTTTTGAAAATGCAGAAACTCATAAAGACTAAGAAATCCACTAAATCAATGGGAACTTCCAACAACACTCAAGCAACTTCCTCTAAGCCCTCCTATGTGCCTACTGATGCATTTCAAAAGCTTGTGTTGGAGAAGCTACAAGGCATTGAGACTGGTTTCAAGGATCTCAAGACCTATGTCAAGAAGAAAAGCATACGGACAATTAGTCTCAAAAGCTCTTGACTTCAAAACTTAATCTTATGGTAGAATCCTAAGTAAAAATAGTTGATGACACACACCACACACACTCACACATGACATTTTGTAGGCATGTCTCTAAAGCCAAAATTATGCTTGAGGAAGGTATCTTTTGTTTTGTAGGCACACATTGAGGGGGAGACTTTCTTGAGGGAGAGATCTACTTGTGAATGTGCTGATTCTAAAAGTGCTGCAAAGTTTATCTGTATTTTTCTTATTTCCCTTAATGTAAAGTGAGTGAATTGTAAAGTGAATGAGTGGTGGATGAGAGTTTTGCCATGGAATTGACAAAGGGGGAGAATGTTGAGTATTGTCAATTCCATGTAAAAGAATGTGGTGGTATAGGTGTATGTGATCAGCTGCTAGATGAAAAAGAAATGTCAAGAAGTCAAGAACAAGACATAAGGACCCACATCAAAAGCAAAGGGAAGCCGAGGTAGATAAATGATTCAAACAGGCAAAACTTGATGTGACCAACCAAACCTAGGTTTATGGACTTAGAGCTCACCCACAAAACCATAGAAAAGGTCTCGCAGCAAATCCAAAAGGCCTAAGTGGAGAATAGGGACAAAATATGCAAAAATGAAAAATCTGGATTTTGGGACCGATCCCATTTTTTTAGGATCGGTCACGCTGAACTGGTCACAATTTAACTAGAACCAATCACATGGAACCAATTCCAAATAAATTGGGATCGGTCCCCAATCGCAGAAATAGAAAATTTTTGATTTTCAAAGTTATGAATCTTGGACTTTAATGCGGATCTTGTGACCACTTGAGAGACAAAATCCTAAGGTTTTTAGGGTTATTTAAGGACCCTAAAAGTGTTGAAAGCTTGAGTGACTTGAATGACAATATAACTCATTAAAAAAAAGGGAAAACGGTTGTCTGAGAATCGTCATTGCAAGAGATCCTTGAAAAATCATTGTGATGCATACAAAGGGGCTATTAGGAGTGTTCCACATTGATTGCTTTGAAGTGGGGGAGCATGACTTAGCTTCAAACCTGCAAATCCACAAAGAAAGCTCTGATCGTAATCAATCTCCTAGGTATTTTAATACTGTGGTGTTTGAATTTATTTTATTTGTTACACAACATTATTGTTACACATATATTTGAATTAAACGGATAAAATACTTGAGCATATTGTGATCCTTTAATTAAAAACTGTTTACTGAGAAGCATTATTAAGAGAAGAGATTTGACTCTTCATCTGAACTGATCTGATCTAGAAAATACATCTATCGAAAGGCAAGTATATGCATGAAAGTTAAGTAATTAACTTTCTAATCACTTAGTAAATTTTGTGCCTTCACCGGAGTCACTGGAGGCATTCTTTAATCCTTGTCGGAGACACTGAGGGTTGACACTCAGTTTGCCGAAGTCACCAAACTATTAGTAGTGTAGGTTTTTGTGATTAATTTTTCCTTGTAATTTGCAATTATTATTAATAAAATTAATCCGCTCCGTGAGGAGCTTTCTACAGTGTACATAGGTACTCTTGCTAAACCACTTTAAAAAGAGGTGTTTCTTTATCTGTGTGTGACTTTCCTATTCATCATTTTATTTTTATTTTATCTTAAAAGCTTGCAGTGAATGATTATTATTTGAGTGGTGATTGCATTTTGACAAGTTAATATACATACATATATATATATATATAATTACTCTTGCTACTTGAATAGAAGAAGAATTTAATCTAGCCTTAGTAAAAAACAAAAAGAATTACAGAAAGGTCAAATAAAAATTGCAACATCCTATTCACCCCCCATCTAGGATAGTGGAACTGAAATTTCATTGAGTTGTACCCTCTTCCCTCCATAAAAAAGTTAAGTTCATTATAGGAGATGAGGTGATAACTTTATTAGCAGATTGGGATGTTCTAACCATGTTCGGTCAAAGAGTATTGCAAGTGCAAAATCTCCAGACAACAAAGACCTACACATCTTATCAATTTGAGATGGTCTGCACCAAAGAAAAAGCAACAGAACAGAAGAAGAAAGCCGAGATTCTCCCCCCAAAATTCAAAATGATGGCCAAGATGAGGTTTAACCCATATAAAGGTTTGGGCAAGCATCTCCAAGGCAGAAAAGAACTAGTAAAAGTAGTTCGTAAACACTCTCAGACTAGCCTCGATTTCAAACCAAAGCTTAAACATTGGGGCAAGAAGTAGAAAATGGTTAGTTTCAAAGTCCTTGAGAAAACCACCATGATCCTCGAATTTTTGGATGATCCCAAATCTGAGGAAACCTAGGACCTTATTCCCCCATGGGCAACACCAGAAGTTAGCCTAGAAAATTCATGTGAAACATCTCCCCTGTTTTTCCCTCCCTGAGAATTTCGAGTCGTTAAGCAACTTAGACCGGATCAAGATTTTCTGTCCACCTCCACTATATTCGAGTGCATGTTGGCACATTCCTTCCTTCAGCAATTTACCGTCTGTCCCTAAGATTGGTGAGAGTTTCACTCCGGCCTTCTTAGAAAATAGGAAAGACAATACAATCTCTTTTAAGTATACTCTCCTTCTTGTGCTACATCAAGGAGGAACTTCAAAAAATAATTTCCAACGGAGAGTTGGACTTCGATGAGATTGACCTCACATAGGTCAACCAGCCAAAAGATAGAACCCTGACTAACACCAAAGAACAACTCAAGCTCATGGAAGAAAACTCAAGCTTAGACCAGGTTGGTTGCTAAAGATTAACACCGTGAAGCATAATCGTTATTCTTTTTGTATTTAGTTTTTGTTTTCACCTTGTAAAAAGAACTATATATGACTTGATCCCTACAGACTCAAATGTTAAAACATTCAACCAATGCAAATGTAAAAGGTATGTAGGCAACCTGAGACATAACTTTAGGTCAAGTCATCTTTAAAAAATCCTTCTTGTTCATAACCCTTGTGAATAAGAACTACATGTGGCTTGATCCAGACAGACCAAAGTTTTTAGCATACGACCAATGCAAGAAAAAGTCAAGTATGTAGGCAGTCTGAGAAGAAACTTCAAGCTCAACTACTTTTCAAAAAAAAATATATATATATATATATATATATATATATATTTATTTATTTATTTATTTATTTAAATAAAAATTAAAAAAAAACAAATTTGTCATCCTTAAAGACTAAGAACTACGTACAACTTGATTCTAACTGACCACTCTTTCTCGCATCTAATTAATACAAAAATGTCAGGTACGTAGGCATCTCGAGAATAGTTCCAAGACTTACTGCTTTTATTTTTGGGGTAACAATACCCCTTTTTCATTCATACTTTACTAAATTCTTTCTTCTTAAAAAACTACTCAGGAAGAGTATGATTGCAATGATGAGGAATTGATACTGCAAGAAGTCATTGAGGCTATCGAATGTTAAGAAAATAGGAATCTTCCCATAGTAGATGACCTTCAAGAAATAAATATTGGGTCCAAAACTTCTCCCAGAATGATAAAAATCGCAACCCCCATTACTTTAGAACTGGGATGAGCTCTTGTATGTTTACTCCAAGAATTCATTAACATTTTTACATGGACCTATGAGGACATGCTTGGTCTCGATACGGACCTAAATGTTCACAAACTCCCTACTGATCCAACCATGCACCCCACTAAGAAAAAACCCAGACGTCTTCGACCTGAATGGTCACTTAAGCTCAAAGAAGAAGTCCAAAAACAAATTGATGCAGGTTTCCTGCTTTCTATTTCATACCCCTAGTGGTTAGCAAACATTGTCCCCGTCCCCAAAAAGGACAGAAAGGTTCGTATGTGTATTGATTATCAAGACCTAAACAAAGCTAGTCTTAAAGATGATTTTCCTTTGCCTCACATTGATGTCTTGATTGATAGTACAATAGGCCATGAAATGTTATCCTTCATGGATGGTTACTCTGGATTTAACCAAGTCAAATTTGCAGTGGAAGATAGAGAAAA
The DNA here is from genome assembly GCA_025762735.1 of Platanus orientalis. Taxonomy (NCBI): domain Eukaryota; kingdom Viridiplantae; phylum Streptophyta; class Magnoliopsida; order Proteales; family Platanaceae; genus Platanus; species Platanus orientalis. The sequence goes on along the minus strand of JAOXJP010258296.1, from coordinate 3,469 downwards.
GATAGCATTCACTACTCCTTAGGGCATTTTTTGCTACAAAATCATGCCTTTTGGCTTCAAAAATGTCAGGGAAACATACCAAAGAACCATGACTATCCTCTTCTATGACATGATACATAAAGAAATGGAGGTATATGTTGATGACATGATTGTCAAGTCCCATCATCGCCAAGATCACCTGGGACACCTATGGAAGTTGTTCATCAGATTGAGACATTTCAAGTTAAAGTTAAACCCAAATAAATGTATCTTTGAAGCTTCACAAGGAAAATTGTTAGGCTTCATCATTAGTCAAAGAGGTATAGAACTTGATCCTACTAAACCCAAAGCTATCATTAAAATGCCAGCCCCATACAATGAAAAGGAGGTCGCAACTTTCTAGATTATATTCAATATATCAGTAGATTCATTACACAGTTGACCCCCATTTGTGAGCCTATATTCAAGCTTTTAAGGAAGAATTCTCTTGTTGAATGGAACAGCGATTGCTAGTCTGCATTCGAAAAGATCAAGAACTATCTATTAAGCCCATCAGTCCTTGTCTCTTCATAACTAAACCATCCTTTGATTTTATATCTCATAGTGCATATCAACTCTATGGGTTATGTTATGGGACAACATGACAAATCAGGGATGAAGGAATAAGTCATCTCCTACTTGAGCAAACGGTTCATCGATTATGAGACCAGATATACCCCTCTTGAGAAAACATGTCTTGCCTTGGTATACGCAACAAAGAGGCTACGACATTATTTCTTGTTACACAAAGTTTTTATAATTTTTTGAATGGATCTCATCAGGTATCTTTTTTAGAAACCAGCCACAATAGGAAGAATAGCTCAATGGCTCATGATGTTGTCAGAATTCGACATATCCTTCATTCCACTAAGGGCAAATCAAAGGGCAAACCATTACAGATGTTCTAGCCGATTGCCCGATTAAGGAACCACTATCTTCCAATCTTGATTTTCCCGATGAGCAAATATTATACATTGAAGTAGAATGACCAAGTTAGCAAGATGGAAGATGTGTTTTGGTAGAGCAATTAATCAAAAAGGAAATGGTGTTGGAGCAGTGCTTATATCTCCTGTAAACGCCCTCATTCCTATTGTCATCTAGCTATGTTATCCATGTACCAACAACATTACAGAATATGAAGCTTGTATTATCAGCCTAAAAGCTTCTATTGACCTAGACATCACAGAGCTTGAAGTCTTCGGTGACTCAATCCTAGTCATTTTTCAAGCCACTGGAGAATGGTTTATCAGAGACGAGAAGTTCTTAGATTATCATGATTGCCTTCAGGCTTTATCCATAAATTTTGAGTATCTAAGCTTTAATTTGGTGGCCTAGAAAAAAAATCAGTTTACAGATGCATTAGCCACACTTACTTCTATGATTGACATGTCTCATGATTCATTGATGAAACCCATTGAAATCAAGAAAAGATCAAAGCTGGCCCATTGCCTTCAGATCACAGTAGCAGATTCCAATAGAGAGCCTTAGTTCTTTGATATCAAGAAGTACCTTTAAGATCAAACATTTCCCTTTATATCCTCCAAAAAGATTAATGTAGCTTGTAAAGATTGGATGCACACTTTGTCCTGCATGGAGGTTCCTTATATAAGAAATATCCTCATCATGTCTTGCTAAGGTACATAAACGAGTCTGAAACATCAACTAGTATTAAAGACATCCATGATAGAGAATGTGGTCCGCAAATGAATGGGCTCATGCTAGCTAAGAAGATCCTTCATTTTGGTTAATACTGGTCAACTATGGAAGCCGATTGTTGTAATCATGTGAAAAGGTGCCACACATACTAGTCTTATGCCAACCTCATTAAAGCACCATCTTTAGAATTACATAACTCGACTACACCTTGGCCATTTTCCATGTGGGGTATCGACGTAGTAGGGCCCATGCCCCAAAAAGTAGCTAATGGACATCAGTACATCATAATGGCTATCGACTACTTCACAAAATCGGTGGCAGCTGCATTTTTGTCCACAGTCACAATGAAAAACACAACAAGGTTCATAAGCAAGGACATTAGTTGTCAGTATGGTGTCTGTCAGCACCCAAATTTTGACTCAGGTCATGTGATGGCATAAGGACAGCATAATAGTATTTAGGCATCAAGACTCTAAGCACTCTTAGCTTAGGAAGAGCAAACCTGGACTCTAGGAGGTTAGGCATTCCCAAAAAGGTCTTTCCAAATGTTCCAGTCGCAAGTAAACCAATCAAAACACCTCATTATAGCCTAAAAAGCACCATTTCAGGATAAACCCTAATCTCTCTCAAAAGCATCAACAGGACTTTAAGGGTCCACATTTTATAACTCCATTCATGTCATTAGTAAGTTTTCCACCTCTTATAAGCCTTTTTTTTATTAAAGCATCATAGTTAGAAAAATTACCATTTTACCCTTTTACCTTCAAAGGCCCAACACTCACTATTTGTCATCTAGATCACTGAATTTCTTTGCTTACATAAGCCTTCTTGTCATGAAGAATCACAAGTAAAAACTTCACATTTTCACCTTTTTTGACTTATAGGTGAAAAATTACCATTTTACCTTTTTTTACTCATAGAATGACCTCTGGACCCTCAAAGGACCCCTAGAGTTTCTCCTGTGGTCTGAATGGTGTAATTTTAGAACCTATGTACCCCTAAATCTCTCTTCTTCAAAGGACTCATCACAGTGCATACATTGCTCAAGATCGATAATAGATAATTTCTCAATCTTTGATAATCGTAACCAAGAAATGACCCTTGCTAGAGCTCTCAGAAACTCATCCAATCTCTAAATCCAGAAAGGTCAGTTGTCATACCTCGGCCTCAGCCTTAGCTTTAAATCTCCAAGTTTGAGAAGAGAATTTTGAAGTCTCGATCCTCTAAGAAATCTCAAATCTCCCCTAGAAGGTCAAAAAGCTCACTTCTCGTTTTTTATCTTATGGAGCCAGAATATTCTCTAGACCTCCAAATCAAGATCAGTTGGTGTCCATTTCTTTAGAATCTCAAGAGCTTCAAAAATTTGTCAAAGGAGCCAGGGCTTTTGTGAATTTTATCTACCAAGATTCCCTCAAATACTTCAAGAAGGGCGACAAATCAGGTTTAAAAATCAGGTGCTCCACTGGCTCTTAGGAGCGCATCTAAAATCAGAAATTCAAATAGTTAGAGGCTATACCACTACAAATTCAGAGCCTCAAAATAATCAGACCCACACCAATTTGTAGAAAATCTATGACCCAAGTAGTCATTTTTGCCTAAACCCAGAAAAAAAATGCATTTTGTCTGTATTTGGCACTTGGAAGGCCCTTAAAAGTTCTCCTAGACTCATAATGCAGCAAGGCCAAAGACATTTTTTTAATCTCACCCTTATCTTCGATAAAGCATTTTATAAACCCCTGGTTTAGGAGATGTTTGACCATTCAATTTCACTCAGCTATAGGCAGTTACAGAAATC
>JAOXJP010258286.1:0-21281 GCA_025762735.1 Platanus orientalis | reverse complement strand
GTGTAATACCCTGATATGCATTTAAAGGGTAAAACTATAATTTTGTCCCATAAGGGTAAAAATATCATTTCACATATGTTATACAGATCTTAGAGTAGTTTAGAAACCATTTGGACCAAGCTTGAAGTATAAAATCCAAGTTGGACCATGAACTTGTCAAATTCGGAAGTTATCCTGATCTCGTATCTAGGGTAACTTCCTTGGCCCACTAACACCAATCCCGAGTGAATTAAAGCTTAAGCTATACCTTATTGGAAATGCCTTCGAGTCTACTTTCTAATGCATTAAACTATTTGTAATTTGGAGTTCTGTAGCGAAAGTTATGGTCATTTTACTAAGACTTGTTTGTGTAGGAAAAAATTTCTGAGAGATGCGTGACCGATCATGAAAGCCTATTTTTGGCCTGATTGATCATGAATGAAGAAGCAGGACTCTCAAGACTTTTTCAGGTGATCCATGATCGATCACAGCATGTCTAGAAACACTTAAAAGTGTTGAAATATTATGTTTTATGTCATTTTTTACATGACTTTCACCCATTGACACCCACACATGTGTGATTTCATCTTAGACAAGTTAAAACAACTCTAAGAACTCATTTAGGCAATTTAGAACAAACAAAAAAGTAAAGATTTAGGAGATTAGAGAAGCTTGGGAGAGAAAAATAGAGATTTTCTCTCAATTTTGTAAGTTTCACTCCCAATTTTGAAAATATGCTAAATTAAATGTTTTTCTTCTTAGTTTTAGTTTAAATGACTATGGATTCGTATTTCTCTACCTTAGTTTATGCTTTCTAATCATGAATTTGTTTGTTTATTCATAGAGGAAGGACGATTGAACAAAACAAAATGAGTTTTTGAGGAGTTTTTTTTTTTCAAGACAAGGATGATTAGTATTGGGTGAGTGATTATGTTGTTTATACTACACTTTTCCTTCTTAGGTTCATAAAAATATGATTACATTTTATGTGTATGACTTTTAATCTCTATGAGAATGATTTGTGAGTTGGATATGTTGTTTATGTACATTTTCTTTTCTTATGATTATAGATTTGTGGAAAATGATCTTGAATTTTATAATTCTACATCTATTCTTTATGAGTTTCATTATTTTCTTATGTAGAACCTTGATTTTATGAATTGTGCGAGTGAATATATATATTATGTTCACTTTCTTTTTTTATGATCTTGGATTTGATAATTATAAGTTATATTTTGGTGGATTCATCTCTATTTCCCTAAAAATAGATCATTATGTTGTTTTCTTAAGATGAATATGTTGGTTAATATTTTTTTTATAGTATTTATCTTATTTTATAAAAAAACATGATTTTAGAATGTTTTCTTAAGATGAATATGTTGGTTAATACTGGGTCGGAGAGGCTGACGTGGTTTCCTTATTGGACCCAGAGATTTTCAGTTACCCAGTCACCGGGTGATCAAGCAAATTATCGTTTAGCCCCGGCCCTTTAACACCTCAAACCCTACTACGTTCACATCTCCCAGTCTCTTGAAATTCTTGAAAATCTTCCAGCTCATCATCTCTCATCCTCGGTTCTCATTTTCTTTGCATTTGCTCAGTCTTTAGAAACCTTGAGTCGATTTTCGTTTGCCTTAGCTAGGGTTACTAGACCAGTGGGTTGAGATTTGTATACAAAATCAATGGCGGAAGAAGAGGTGGTAGCAGCTGCGGGCCCTGTTGATTTGGATCACAAGAGGAAGCTTGAAGATTTGGAGCTTGACACTCCAGAACTGGCGGTTTCGGACCCTCTGCCGGCAGAAACTCTGGGAGACTCTAATACGAAGTTGAACACTGACTCAAACTCTATCTCGGACGAGGATCAGAGCGATGTCCAGGAACCTCAGGAGATTGCTCAACATTTATCAAATTTTCCCGAAGCGAAGCGACCCCGTCTAGAGGATGAAAGCGATGGTTCAGGTTTATATTTATAATTTTACCATCTTTTTCTTCTACTATTTTTTTATGTTGTTGTATTTCATTTTCATAGTGTTATGCTGTTTTGTCGTCAGAGATTTGGATATTTTTCTTTTTCTTTTTGGGTTTTGGTGTAGATTATCTTGCGCAGGTTTGCATGTGTTAAGAGGTTGCATTTCAGCATTTTGGATTACTTAATTTTTTTTCTTCAAGAAAAACCTTATCTCTCTTTCCAGATTAGGGTTTGGACTTCTTGTTACGAATAATGATTATGGTTCTCACAAATCTGAATTGTTTTTCGTATCTTTTTTTTTTTTCCTGAGATTTTTTTAGAAAGCCTGGTCTGGCATTGCAGGGATTCACGAAATTTGATACGAATGAAGAAAGAAGCTTTTACTGGTTTTTGCATGATTATCTTTAGCTGTGAATTGAAGAACAACATTTATTCTTCTTTTTCTTATCTTTCTCACTTGTATAAATCTGAACATCCCCCAGTCCTCAAGCTTTTACTGGTTCTCACCTACACGCTTTCTCAACATCCCCCAGTCCTCAAGCCTTCTATCTCAATATATTTGCATTTAGATGAATGTTCCCCCTGTCCCCATCCCTGAAATTCTTTGTGATGCTTTTGATATTGAAGTATATGGTGTAATGTTGAAATGATCCTAAAAGATTCAGTTTCCCAGTACTTGAAAACTTCACTCATCTTGCTTTTGGAATTCTTTTATTTCTCAGCTGCAGACAATGGTCCGCAAGCGCAGCCGTTAGATGATCCACTTGCAGAGAATGCTCAATACCTGAGTCTCGGTACTCTTCAGATGGAGAATGGTCAACACACGTCTGTGGATAACCTCCAGATGGGGAGCCATAAAAATCCCTCCATTGAAAATCACCAGACAGGGAATGCCACACCATCTTCTGATGAGTATCTACAGGTAGATGCTCAGCAGGACTCAGGAGGGGATCTTCAGCAACCTCCTACAGGGATTCCTCTACAAGAAGATCTTTCCTCTACACAGCAGAAGCCTACCACTGAGACTCAGATAATGTCACGTAAAATGGAGGTCCCCAATAAGAAGGTGTGTTTATCAGTTACAATGGGTTTAAGTTACATGCTTCTCTCAATCTTGTTCTGGTCTTTCTATATTATTACCTCTAAATGTCCTGAAAATCACAATGATAATGAAGCACTTCGTTTATATATCTTATCTGATATCTTGCAAAAGAAGAAGAAAGCTTTCTTATGAGCGCCATGTAGTTTTCTATGCTTCGCTTAGGCCCTTATCCAAACCAAACAGAGACTTGTCTGCCCCTATAGGGTGAGTCATTTTTTTTATCTGGTTTCTTCATCCCTTCCATATAACTCCTTTGGTTGACTCTGAAAAGCCCAAACATAAGAGATGGACAAACGTGAACCTAATTTATTTACTCATCAACCTCGCCTTTGAATTCTTTCTTTCAGCCTTACAAGATTAATTTCTGAGTTGCTGATATATCAAGATAAATAAAAGATGAATGGGGAGAGAATTGAGAGGGATTCTGTTTGCTGTTGCCCGGACTTCTTTCCCAGTATTTGCTGAAATCCTACCTTAAAACCAGTGGAACCATGAACCTGGGCTACTGATAACAGAGGTAACAAGCAACAGAGTGCACTAGCATGCTTCTGCTTTCAAGCCTTGTGCTTTTGAATTTTCACCCTCCACATGCTTGAGTTACTCTTACAAAATCCATTGCATGACTTCAATAATTGTGATTTTAGATTTTTGTTTTGTTTGTTTTTCCATTCCAGTCAACAGTAAGGTTTCATCAAGAGGCTGCAAGTAAAGATACCAAGAAATTTTAAAGAGGAGGTACACAATTTCAAATGGAACCAGATTTACTGATAACTATTTTTTTTTTTTTTTTTTTTTTTGAGATTTAAAACTTTGATTAGACACACCTAGGAGCAGAGAGGGAACCCCTGATGTAGGACCAGCCTTAGAGTTGCTGTTATACATAGGTAAACAACCAATGGACTATTGCAAAGCTGTAAGGGACTGTGGTAAGCTGTATAAGGATGGGGTTAATTGGTTTCGGGAATGGTCTAAACAGTATGGTTCAAGGCACATGTAGGAGTAAAACCAAGGGTCAAAACCAATTCTGTTTTAGGGGTAAACCAGCAGGTAACTTTGGGGTTTTAAGGGCTCATGATGCAACATGCGTGTAGGTTAGTGTGTGTGTTCACAACAGATAGGAATAAAATTGATAAAGTAATAACGAAAAATAAACAAGATTCCTACTCGCAAGTCTACATGTTAATTCAAGTGATTCTTTAAGTTAAATTCGTTATGCATGGTAAGAGTTAAAGCCTACAAAGTAATAAACAAAATTATACCTAATTAATATGAGAAAAATATCAACCAATTTAAAGAACAAGAAATTGTTAGGTTGCTGCCCTAAATTCTGATGGTGATAAAGTAAAAGGGCGACCCAGTGCACGAGGCTCCCGCTAATGCGGGGTCTGATGGTGATAAAGTGTTGTGGAAAAATTTGGATTCAATAAAAAATTGAAGGGAATAAAAAATCAATTGGGGTTTTGCTAGGTAAAGTCATGAGGGGCTGTTTATATATGTGAGTGGAGTTATTGAATAGGTTTAAGATATAGGAAGTCCACTTAAAAGAGATCAGACCAGCCACTAGGTTTATAACATGCAGGGCTACATAAGCTACTACTTGCAGAATTTGATTGAGTGAACAAAAGAGAGAAATACACCTGGATATTGTGAAGTTAGCACCTTAACAGCCTCCTAGAAGATGACCTTCGTGAATAACCCACTTCACAAGCTGAACCTTTCAGTTTTGAAGGTGACAAAAAAAAAAAAATCTGATGGTGAATTGGTGATGCCGCCAGCCTGTAATATCCCCAGATGATTTCTCTATGTAGAAGGAAGTATCCAGAGGGGTGAAATCTCCCCTAGGATCGTACAAGGGTTAACAAAACCCTGTTGGAGTAGCTCTTGCAGAATCTGAAAGATGGGAGAGGTATGGGAGTTCTTGTAACATCACCCAGATTCAGCCATTGACTCCTGGCTATGCTTCCATCCTTTATGGCTTCGAATATGTGGAGATTCTCAGATGTTGGAAGGTTGCTAGAGGATCACCCAAGGGTATATCATACCCTAGAAAGCTTCAATCAATCAGAACTGTTGCGTGGGAGACATGTTTGCTGATCTCCAAAAAAAATCTCCAGCTCATTATTCACGCTTGTGGCTGAATACTATCATCCCCACACCTTCTTATTTGAAAACTTTTGGGCTGTACCTGTGCAGGAGGTGTTGCCTAGCCCTCTTTAATTATCTGGTGATGAAATCTTGATCAAAACACCCACATATAAGCTGTAATGAGGAGTTCCATACAGGTATGATACTTTCAGCAGGAAAAAAAAAGGTCAAGAAAAAAAATTAACAAATAACCTGAAGAATAAAAAAAGGGTGGAAGAAACCTTTAACCCAAAGGAAGGGAGTTACTTCCACCACTAGTATTAAACTAGGTGGAGACCTAGACCCATTCTAGGGTTTTAGGGTTCTTCAATTGCAACCAAGAGCAAGAGGAATAAGAAGCCATAAATAGCCAAAACCGTGAATTTTTTTTTCAAATCTTATTGCATGACTTTGCTACAAAATATAAATTGGACCAAAATAGCCCCTCTCTACGAGTCTCATGACTAAAATAGCCCACAACTACAATTACTAACGAAAATACCCATAAATAACACCTAAAGACTAAAATACCCTCACCAACATGTGACATAAAATAAATAAATAAATAAAACAATACTAATGGAACCAAAGCATGGCTGTATCCCTCCTGCGCCTCCTCTGGTAGACCTGGAACTCGTGCCAAGACTTAATGTCCTCATTAGCTCAGAATGTAGCAAACATAGGCTGTTAGGGACAGATTGCTAACTGGACAACAGAGTATGTGTATGACTAATCAGGTCAGAACTGGCTTCAGCAGTGGGTGATCAGTAGTTTAAACTGGCTCTGTTGTGAGACTAAAACAGCAGGTCAGCCATGGGATTATGGGTTAAAATGGAACATAACACGGTAATATAGCAGGTTTATGGGACTGTAAGTAGTAGCACAGCACAGTAATCAAGAGATTTGTTATGGGCCTAAGACAGATTTAGGCGCCTGCTGTTTGGGGTTAATTATGAGACAGATCAGCAGAGTATGGTAGGCTGTAAGAGGGATTAACAAATCTGAGACAGAGTGCAACAGTGAAGAACAATAAAGTTTAAGCAGGCTTTAATAGAACTTATCCAGATAGTCACACAACCCACGATTAGAGTTAAGGAGGTGAACTAAGAACACAGTAAGTATCAGAACAGTAGCAAATATAGAGGCCTTCAGATCAACACCTCTTCTGATTAATGAACAATTTGTAAACAATCAGAAGATCAGGTCCAGCATCTTCAGGCTTCTCTGATTAAGTATCTTCAATCAGAAATCAAGGATCCAGCTATACTACCCAGAACTAATACCACCAAAGATATTGAACCAGGAAGATTTTCAATTTGTTTCTAGATCCAATGTGGAAATCTTAATTGCAGTTGTCACAAGGATGAATCAAGGTAGGATTTGGGTTTAATCTTAAAAACTCAAAGAGAAGACAATGGGAGGTGCCACAAGCTCTAGTATTGATTGTAATGAAGATTTCTTGAGGAAATCAGCAAGGAAGGTTAGGGTGAAGTTGCTGCAGGCCTGATTTGATGTGGGAATAAGGGGTGATGGGAGAATTAAGAAAGAAAGGGAAGAACAATCTGGCCGACAGGGTTAGGGTTGAGAATACTGGGATTGTATGAAGGGGAAACAAGGAAAAAGAGATTAGGAAAAGTGTACTTGCATAGATCTTATTCAAAACTATGAATATTGTTTCTTAAGGGTTCTTGATGGTTAATGAAGGCTGGAAATTTCAAGAAACAGCAAAATAACAAAGGTAAAAGAAGAAGAAGAGAGGAAAAGGAAAAGAAGAAAGAAAGGAGAAAAAGATATTAGTACCTGCAGGAAAACCCTACCCACGTTCCTTAGAAAGCCCTACCAAGGTTTCAAGTTGATACAAGACTTGAAGAGAGGAGGCAGCCGCAGCCACTCGTGGAAGCCAAGAAAAACCAGATAATTTTTTATTAATCCATCATGTCTCGATTACCAAGGGGACTCCTCTTTTAAAGATTCAAAACAAACGAAATAAGAAAGTTGCCTAAATTAGAAACCTAGACACACTAAGACTCTTTCCTAAACTATCTAATATAACTTGCTAAAGAGAAAACCAACAAAAATAGCCAAAACGTGTGGCTCTTTAGAGGGATTGACCAACACTTATTTAGTAGTTAATTTGTGCTGCCAATAACGCACAAAAACAAAAATTAAAATACCCCTATGTCCTAAACTCTAATAATGCATAAAACATTAACTAAAACAATAATAGCACTCAAATAAAGTACTCAAACAACAAATAAACTTCTCTTGATGTAGTAAAAATGTTTTCCCATGTGTCCTCGTCTGGACCCCCCAAGTCACGTGTGGGTCCCACATGGCCTCCAATGTCTGCATCAACCCCTCCAGAGCACTCAGATGGGCTTAAGAGTTTCTTTTTCTAAAGTGTACTAATATTGATTCATTTCTTAAAGCAATGTCCTTGCTCATTCCCTTGTGAATAATGTTTAAAGTATTAGTATCGCACCCTTGGGGTACAAATACATATCAATGTATCATGGGGAAACGTTGAAAAAAAATGAAATGGTGGAAACAATAACCAAATGTTGGAATTTTTTTGATGAAACTTTAAGATTTGATAGACTAAACACTAATACATACTTAGGAATCATTACTTATAGAAAACAACAATCTATGATGTTTGGGAGAACCACCACCCTTGTGACATACATTGTTGTCTATGGAAACTATGGGAACATTATGTAAGCCTTGAAATTTTTGAATGAAACTTTAGGAAATGTTATTATAAGTATCATTAAACACTTTGAAACCATTACACTTCATTATACACCTGGGTACCAATAGTTGGAAATTGGTACCCTTGTGACGCACACTGTCGCGCACGCCTAGAATTTGAAGTGTTAGAGGTTAATAAATAACACTACACATTACTCAATAAAGCCATAAATCCACATAATCAATGACACAAATTTGTAACTCAAACAATAATGTCATTCATTGATAATATCATCTGGCCAATAGCCATGCAAAGTATAACCAAAAGTACAAGAGTAAAACTGGAGAAATATAATGCAATAAGATATAATAGTAGTCCTAACCCAGCTCTTTAGCCCTAAGCCCCAATCCCTCATGAAATCTACATAGCATTTCAGGGTTGCTGTCATTGTTGCGTCAAATATGACTGATCATCTAGGTAACGACAATACTATTGCCACTTCATAGTGCAACTATGCCATGCCTAATACTCATGAGTATATTTTTCATATGCATTACCTTATACTCTCATGAGTATCCCATATCGTGGAAAGCCCACCACTACATAATCGGGATGATAAGAAGCTTGCCCCCCCTGATCATATGGTGATGATGATGATGCAACATCGATTGAGTCATACTGCTGCTATTGGCCAAAGCTGAAGATATAATCACTCTACGAGGCTGCTAGTGATTAGCTTTGTGTACTACTACCATGAGGTTGAGGGAAAAACCCACCCTACTAGCCAAAAGAATCCCCATTGATGCTCATGTCATCTAATCTCCTTGCCAAAGTGTCAACAATGCCAATAGTGTGTTGGGAATTAGTCTCATCATTTTGATGTTTCCTTTCATTCTGACTTGTTCCTGATTCCCACCTCCCTTTTGCCTATAAGTCTTAGGCATTGGAGGACGTGCACCATGGTCTTTATCCTGAGTGGCGTGGTTGTATCTCCCTTCTACTGTGAATGGGCTAAGGGATCTTTGACTTGTCCCACCACTACCATATGGTCAATATGTCATGCCAACCCCACCATTATCATCCCCGTCATCACCTCCATCATCTCCCTCATTATCACCCTTGTCGTAATTGCCCTCTTCCCCGCCAAAGGCCCCACCACTACCACATATATTATTCCTATCATCTAAGTTGGAAATCGACCACTCCTCATTATCAACTAATTCGTGGACTTGGGACTACAATTGTGTCTCTATAAAATCATTCACATCCACTACCATCTCACTCGTAATATGAGTGCTTGGCCGTCTACCTGTCTCGTCCAATAGTGGCTCGCTGACCTCTTTGACCCACTCGTATAGTGGGTCCTCTCTTACTTCATAGAAAATATCTATAAATTGATGGGGTTGGTGTACTCTTCTAAATTCTGACTCTTCTTTGTATTCTTTAATCTTAATGGATGGATACAAGCTTTTGAAGATTTTCATGCCTGAGTCTATTCCTTCTTTTAGAATGAATGAGGTTAAAAATGCTCTTGTTCCTCTCGTAGCCAACGGAAGATGCAGTTTGAGTCTTTAGATCACCCGAATAGCAATCCTCCTCCGGTTGGGTGCACTTGTCCCATACAACACCCACTACTAAGTTGTAAAATAATAAATGAATGTGTACAAGTATTACATAATTTTCTGGTTGCAAATGTCAACCCTTATTAAATTTGTATAAAAATGACATAAAATTACCTAGAGCTGTCCTATCTCATCCTGCCTGAGTAGTTAACCATGCAAAGGAACCCATTATGTCCCTAAAGTACTTTAATTGAAATTAGTAGGCCAAAAATTCAGTAAACTATATTGTATTGTGGTAGGAAAAAAAATTTGTTCGTAATTGTGGGTACCTTCTTAAGAGCATTTGCTTGTTCTGCAGGATTGGGACAACCTCTAATAAGTCTGGCTCTATGCCAAGCAGATGAGTGCAATGGTATTTGGGGTTAAGGTAGTACGCTAAAAAAAAAACACATTTCAGAATTTAACCTTAATCAAACCGTTGGCATTGCTTGAAAAATAATCAAATAAATATAGCTTTAACAAAATTAAATAACATACCATCCATATGAAGTGGGTGGAGAAGCATCTTTGTTCATCTATCATCAATGATCTTGATGAAGCCAACATATCTATGTGGGGCTGTTGCTTTTATTACCTCTTTCATCAAGTGGATGGACTCATAAATATATCCCATCGTCGGCTTCTTGTTCCCATCTATCATCCTAAGGACCTTCACAATCAGCTCTAATATGTTCACTACCATAAGATACTCATCCCAAAAAGCATGACTTCACTATCTCTTCGGTTCTCTTCCCTGCCACACTGTTGCTCTACTTATAGTCTTACCACCCAAGTGAAGAAAACAAGGCCTTTAAGCCAACCTTTTTCTGTAGGATACTCTGTGATGCAATGTAGTTGGTGGCAAAGCGTGTAACACTTGGCCGTACTATATCACCTCCTCATTTATCTCTAATCATTCCCAGGACATAGCCATGGTTATATATAAATGTGGTAACTTCTTTGGCCCCTTCCACTACTTTTCTCTTCCCCATGTAAGCGTAAGGTCTATGCAATGGGCTGCACATGGGGTCCAAAATAGGTTATATTTTTTTGATTTCATTAGCCTCTCTCCGACCTTTTAAAATTGCTATTGTTATCTGTTATTATTTGGACCATATTTTCTTTTCCCGCCTCTTTGATCACCTCCACCAATAAACCATAAATGTACTTGGCATCCCTGAGAACACTAGATGCCTCCACAGATCTCAAAAATACAGTGTAACCATCACAATAAACCATAAAATCGCCTGTCTCGTAAGACTAGTCCAATTATCACACATGATAGTGACCCGATACTATGGCCACCATGTTTTCAAGGCAGTTATAATATGGTTATCAAGGCTCTTCTTCTGGTTCAAACATTTTTTCATAAGCTCATATGAAGTGGGTGCCTTCACACCCGACCCTACCTTTCCCACCTCATTGATGAGGACATCTTGTCAAGGTCACTTGACGTGTTGGTCCAAGAGGGGTCTGAGGGAAGCAGTCCATGGATCCCTTGTAAAGGCTAGGGGATAGTGGAGTTTGGATTAAAAGGAGCTACATATTGAGAGGGTAGAATAGGGATTTATTTCTTTTTAAGTTTACTTGTAAAGCCAGAAGGCTAGAGGTGTTTTGGGAATAGGGTACTAGTGTTAACAACTAGCTAAATATTTGATTTGATTTTGTTCTTTGTATTTCTAAAGTTGGAAAAGGGTAATTTACGAAGGGGTATCTTGGGGGCACATTTGAGGACAGTTAGGTTTCTAAAAAGGATCCTTTGTGGGTTTCTAAAACAGGGATTTTGTGTATCTATAAAAAACCGCACCCCATTGAATAAAATCAGAGAATTTTTTTTGTTAAAAAAGCTTGTTGACTTGGAGTTTTCTCCCTGGTTCGTGGGTAGAGGTTGGGCCTCACCTTCTTCTTCTCTTGAGTTGGGGATGGGCCTCCTCACTTCCTCCTTCTTTAGGGGTGAGGCTGGGCCTCCCCTATCTTTCTTCTTCTCCTTGATTCTTGGTTCCACCTTGCTGCTACAAGACTTCATACCGGGCTGTTCTTATTCAACTGCTATTGCTGATATTGGAGCTCTTGAAATCAATATTCCATTGAAGATTCAGAGCTGTGCAGTCCCTGCTCTCAGCCATCCATCAAACCCACCTGTTGAAGAGAAACTTCTGGACAGATTTCCTCGGCAAATTGCCCTAACCTAAAGGTGTGTTTCTGGATTGCTGTCTGCAGGTTTTGCTCCTCCAACAGTTTGGTAACTTCAAGATTAAAATCCACTTCTAAGATATTCTGATTTGACCTTGTCTCAGGAGAGTTATAAACCCTAGTTCGGGTACTGGTATGTTTCTGTAACTGAAGTTATTAGCCTCTTATAATTCTTTAGTAGTTCTTCTTACACCGACACCCCTACTACCACTGCCCCTTCCCTCATTTATAGAAAGCCCAAAATCTGGCTGAAAAGACTGAATAGAACAAAATTGCTTTCTCTCATGTTGATCTGTAATGCTTGCCTTCACTGCAAGTCTATGATGGTGCCTCTGTAGCTCTTATCTCACAATCAGATGGGTATGTTATCTCATCATCATCATCATCAGAGTTGTCTACATTTAAAGCAGCCTCCCTCAATACCGCTTTTCTTTTAAGTCTAGCCTTCTCTGCCTCTCTCTTTCAAATGCTTGGTCATTGCATTCCTAACTTTCTTCGGGACATATTCATATTTTTGTACATTTCTATGTTTCTCACTTGTTAGATGCTGTTTAAGCCATGATATCCCACCACCACACTTCCTTGCCACATTATCTACATTTTGTCTTAGATCAATCCCCATCAATCCTAGTGGCATGCTGCCACCATTGTCACCCACATCCTCCTCTTGGCATGAATGACAAGGCACACTCCCAATCCTATGAATAAGAAAGAAATTCTATAAATACAATAGAGCACATGTGAAAATGTGCTAAATCCAAAAAAAAAAAAAAAAAAAGCAGATTACAATAGAACATAGTAGGATTAAGATAAACAATTCAATGTGTTTGAATATGCTTCCTATATTTTTCAATTTTTTTGGCATTTTCAATATTTTTATTTACTTAATAAATATATAGATAAAAGTAAAAATTTTATTTCAGAAATTTACCAAATTGACATATTATGTAGATAATGGGCTGGAGTATCTCATATAAAAAACAGACCAAACAATGCCCATTGGGTATGTTTTTATTTTATTTTATTTTTTTCGAATAAATAAATAAATAGATATTTTATTTCTCAAAAATAATTTTTAATATCATAGAAGTGTAGATCTACCATATATGCATAACATATAAAAAATGTAGAAGGTTTGGAGCAAACTTGGGGACTTACAGAAGTTGTTGATGAAATTTGGGGTTTCGGCTTCGATCCGGCTCAAATACGTGTTTTTGATTCAAAATGACTGAAGCAAAGTCCTAGATTGATCTATTAGAAGCTAGTTTTACGAAAAAAAGTGAAGAAGAGGGATTTTCAGGGCTTTTTAGAATTTACATTAGGGGGGGTTGGTTGGTATGTCGATACTCGATACAGTATCACGTATCGACCCTAAAATGAGACATTTAAGAACAAAAATTTCATTGTGCCGTGCGGCATGTTCTGCGGTACACTAAACTTTTAAATCTTGAGGGGGGTTTCAAACCCCATTCCTGCAGTACCGCTATGATACATGTTATATACAACAACAACAACAACAAACAGCCTTATCCCAACTATTTACGCTACATGTTATATATTGACCGAAATTTTAAACCATTAATGTAGGAATGCCTAGAGGAGGCTGTTCAATCCTACTAGTAATGGGCCCAAATATGACTTTACAGAAGCCAAACAAAGGAATTCAAAGTTTTGACAGAATCTGAATAGTAAAGTGAAATTAGCAAAACCCTTGCATACTCCTCAGAATTATATGAAATATTACAGTTCAGTAAAGGTTTGATAAAGGAGTAATCCTACAAAATTTCAGCCTAAACAGATGTATAAAAGTATATAAAAGTTAAGATTTAATAGGCTGCTTTAGAAAATCCAGCAACAATACTCAAAGGAACTAGGGTTAGAGTTAGAAAATCAGAAAACTCAAAATAGACTCAGGTGGATTTTAGGGATTTAGATGCTTAACACATAGAGGTAGAAAAACCCTTCAAAAAGGAATTGAAAAGGCCTTATTTTAGAGATGGCAATTTTGACTAATAACCTGCCTAGGAATACCTTAGCGGATGGCTTGATGGCTCAGGATAAAGACTATTGTAGTTCTTAATTCCAGCTACTATCGATTCTCCCAACTTCAAAACTTAAGCACAATTGATATCACCTCCAATGGTATGCAGCAGCAAATAAGGACCGGGAACAATAGGAGTAATATAGATAGAAAGAATAATAAGAAAGAAGAGAAGGTCAAGGAGTATAGAACCAATCAACACTAATCATTAGGCTAGAGGCACCAACCCTTAGGAACAATCACAGCATCAACTGTGAGAGTATCGTGTGACCCCTTTTAAAGACTTCAAAACACAAAATTTAGAAAACCCCAAAATACAAACTTCTATCCTACCTTAGGAAAACTACTAAATCCAAGATTTCTAAAAAAAGCCTTCTAAAAACTACCTCCTAGAGAGGCTGTCGACCAGCCTTCCCTTGGGCTTACGTATTGACTTTTGATTCTACTCGAAGACAAGAAAATTATGTGTTGTTGACCAGTACTTTATTCTCCTAACTACCCCTGGTTAAAAAGCCTTATCACAATATCACCCAGAAATTAAAAATGACCTAAACTACCCCTGATTTTCTAGCTCTCTTCCTTGGACTATTCTTGGGCTTTGGCTTCCAAATAGATTGCTTCTCAAGCCAAGCTAAGGCTGCTGCATCAACCATGCTTGTGATAAGTGTTGCAGCTGTAATTAGGTCTATAAAATTTATCACGTCTTGATTGCATAGAACCTTCTGGAGCTGGTAACATGGTATAAAAATCTGGGATTGGGAGCAATCCGGATCAAGATTAGATGGGCTGATCTGGACTGGGATTCACTGATCCAACATCAAACAATAAAGGAAAACTTCACAAATGGCTGATCCTTGAAGTTCCCAGATTGGATGGGGATCGGCTCTGATGTAGGATACCCTTTTAAAAAAGACCCCACAACAATTAGGGATAAACTACAAATGTCATATAGAAATTAAGGGAACCAGAAGAAAGATAAAATCAAGAACAAAAGGGAGAAGAGATGAGGAAATAAAAAGAGAGCAAAAAATAAAAGAGAAAATAAAATAATGAGAGCAATTCTGACCGTACGGTTAGGAGAAAATGGAGAATAAGAAGAGAGAAAATAAGAAAGAGAAATGATTAGAAGAAGATAGCTCACCTTGTTTATGTGAGAAATTATGGATTAGAGAACCAAGCTCCACGAGCTCCTTTGCAAAACCCAATCTCTATTCTTTTAAAAATTGTCGTACAATGAGTTTAGAGAGGCTTTTATAAGCCAAAAAAATAAAATTACACGACCAGCCCTCTTTAAACCCTAAATAAACTCAATTAAACCTTAAATAAAAACTCTATAACTACTTCTAACACACCCTACCACACTACCATAACTCATAAAGGCATTATTACATTAAAATTACATAAATACCCCTACATAACATAAAGATAAATTCAAACTAATGACTATGGTAGCATACTAACTTGATGTTCCTCTTACTATTCTTCACTCTAAGCTTCCACATAGGATCATGTTTTTCTAGCCATCACATAGCTATGGCATCACTTTCACAGGCTTTCCACCATTATAGAAAAAATCCTTTCATCTTGGTAGGGGCACCCATAATGTAGTTTGTTAAGCACTCTATTGCAACATATGCTAAGACCAAGTCTTGCACACATTGGCCCTGCAATTCTGCTTAAGCCCATGGCTTCAAATCCTCAAGAAAATAAAACAATTTATCCTTCTTGGACATGTCCATGATGTCAACATCAGTGCAGAAAATCGCTTCACATATTATCGTATAGTCGATGTGCTGTAACTAGTGCAAGCTTCATCCACATTCTTAAAGGGGGGGGGGGAGAGAGAATTAATTATTGAGGTCCTCCCAAGAATCAATAGTGCATCGACCATTTTGGGTGTCATTGTATTGGGTGAACCACCATAGATTGGCATCGTCCAAAAGGTACATAGTGGCATCGAAACCTTTGCCTCTTCCAAGTTAGGCCTAACCACCCAAAAGTATTGCCTAATGTCATTAAGGAAATTTTTGAGATCTTCCGCATCTCGACTGCCACCATAAGCCCTTACTTCTAGCACATGTACCTTGGTAGGAGTCTTTACCCAGCAGCACCACATGAGCTAACGACTCTTACCAACAGATTAACACAATTGTTGAGGCCCTCAATTTGAGCACAAAGGGCTTTTCACTATGCCCTGCGTCCAAGCATGTCAGTCATACCAACCATTTGATGGTGCTCTTACTCTAGAGCCTCCATCCACTCAACAAACTGATCAAACCTAGCAACTATCTCATCCATGCGAGAGGCATGGCTCTTTAGCTCTTTATGCATACTTGTTGGTACGTTGTGCCATATTGCTACCTGGTCAAGAGCATGACTTTGATGCAAATTGTCACAGAGAACTTGTTGCATCTTGAAACCCATACCAAATTGGTTATGTATTTCAATACGTGACATTAACCCATTTCATTCTTAGCCTGATACCATTTCAATTTGCATATAAATTTTTTTCTTCGCCTTTGAATTCACATTCACATACATCATACGTAATGGAATTTCAACCTAAACCACTCATATCCATGTGACATTCCATTCCTATAATTACACAAAGTCTGTCATGCTAAACAAAATCCATAATCCATAATAACAAATCTCCAAATAAACTGAAATCCAACTACAGTATTACAACCCATTAAAGTGAAATCAAACCATGAACTAAATCAAATTTGTCTCCAAATTGAGTCTAAAATAAATAACTGAATCAAATAACATAATGTCTTCAATTTTGAAAATCGTTAGTAAAACTAAAACGAAATCTCCAACACGCCTTATAAATCCATGATACAGGACTATCATGTCTCATAATCATCTGAAAAACACGATGTCAACTCTGTAAGTGTGACTGACATTGCAAATAAGCATAAATACTAAACATGTAGATATATTTCGGTCAGTGAGCACAATTTTTTTCATAAAACAAAACAAAACATGCTTTCAGAAAATAATTAACTTTCTTATAAATTACATAATGAAAATAATGCTTTCTAATCCAATGCAGAACAGAAAATAGACCATAATTACAATCAAAATGTAGAAACTAAACTAAAATATGAAACTGAAATACTAAATTGAATCAAAGTACATAAACTGAAATTGAACTGAAACATATAACTGAGACCAACTTAAACAAATATCTAAAATCCCCCACACATTCTGCAAGCTAGACATCAGATAACTAAAACATATATTAGAAATCTCCGACACATGTTGTGAACTAGATAACAAGTAACAGAACAGAAACAGACCCATCTACAATTCGATGGTAAGATACCACTATCTCACCATTAGTAACAAGATCAAACTGATTAGTCAATTTTATGACCGACAAAGAGGGTACTTGATCGCATCTATTTAAACCCGATGAGGAGGGCTTCATCAAATTTCCCTCTTTAATGGCGAAGGGATATTATATCATAGTACATACTAAAACATATATTATTTTCAAAATCAATACATATATTGTCTAAAACTAAAAAGTATCAATGCAAAACAAATCAAGACTACAATCATTCTGACAATGCATATATTTTGAAGCAAAACATAAAACAAGAGGATCTAACCCACCTAAATACATAGCTCTATTGATTTGTACATTAAAACTTCTTTAAACAATCTTCATTAGAAAAAGCATAATATTCTTTCAAAACAGCCATTTTAGAAACCTAAATCAATCAAAGCAAGGTAAAACATTCATGGCCTTTTGCAAAACAAAATTCAACCTAAATAGATCAAAAACAAAACATAGCACATATGTTTACTTTCAAAACAGATTTTCTCTTTACAAAAACATTGTTCTAACAACCTAGGTAAATCAAAACCTAGAAAAAACATAAGTTGGAGACAAAAACGATGCTAAGTAGTCATGTCTACTTACAAAAACCAGAATCAAAGTATTTTAAAAACCTATGAACAATTAAAACGATGTTAAGCATTCATGTTTACTTACAAAACATATTACTCTTTGCAAATCATTGATTCTAAGAGATTAAACAAATCAAAACATTTATGATTCTTTACAAAACTGAGACAAACGATTCTAATAACCTAGGGAAGTTTAAAACGATCTAAAGTATTCATGATTACTTGCTTGCTTGAATTCAAAAATTGCTCAAAAATCCTTTCCTTCTTTACCAAAATCCCAAGTTTTCCTCCAAACCCTAGTTTTCTCTTTAATCTTCCTCTTATCCTTTGTTCTTTACATTTTTAGGTCAAATTAGATCGAGTCCTATCACTTAAATAGACCTTAGAGGAGTCTCGCACTGATTTGAAAACTTCCAAATCAAAAAAAATCACAAAAATCCCAAATTTCGCAAAAAAAGATCTCCAATGGCTCAATCGATCAAGCCTGCCCAACTTTTCCAAAAAAAAAATTTCCCCCACTTCGTACTAAAACACTCATAACTCTTCTCTAAGAAACTTTAATTCCCTAGGCATTTGTTTGATCTTTCTAATGGTGTATAGTTTGATCACTAATTCATTCTAAGTTTGCTCAGATTTGTCTCTAAAGTTTATCAAGTTTACAAGTAATTGAATATGCATTTATATCCTACTAAGTGTGTAAACATGTGTAGGGTGTTACACTCTCCCCTCTTAAAATTAATTCAGACCTCTGAATTTGACGTACCTTGAGCGTGAAATAAGTGTGGATACTTTTCTTTCATCTCGTTCTCACATCCCCATGTTGCTTCCCCTTCCGAATGGTTCCTCCATAATAATTTCACATAAGGAATCACCTTCAAGCATATCACTTGTTTATTTCTATCCAATATCTAAATTGGTTGTTCTTCATAAGATAAGTTATCGTTGACTTGGAGCGGTTCATATTCTAAAACATGGGACGAGTCTCGCATATACTTCTTAAACATGGATACAAGAAACACATTGCAGACATGTGACAAATCTGACAGTAATGGCAATTCATATGCAACATCACCTATCCTTCTCAGAATTTCGAATGATCCGATGAACCTGAAATTTAACTTCCCTTTCTTTCCAAACCTCATCACCCCCTTCACTGGTGTCACCTTTGGAAATACTTGTTCCCCAACTTGGAATTCTAGTTCTTGTCTTCTCTTATCAGCATAACTCTTCTATCTACTCTGAGCCACAAGTAGTCTCTCACAAATCAACCTAATTTTCTCGGTTGTCACTTGAACCAATTCAGGCCTAAGTAACTTTTTTTCTCCAACCTCTTCCCAACATATGGGTGTCATGCACTTCCTTCCATACAATGCTTCAAATTGTACCATCTATATGCTTGTTTGGTAACTGTTAATATAAGCAAATTCGATTAATGATAGATGATCATCCCAATTTGCTTTCAAGTCAATTACGCACGCTCTCAGCATGTCTTCTAAAGTCTGTATAGTGCTTTCTAACTGTGGATGAAAAGTAGTACTAAAGTTCAACTTCGTTCTCATAGCTTCTCGCAAGCTCTTTCAAAATCTAAAAGTAAATTG
This sequence comes from Platanus orientalis, assembly GCA_025762735.1. Lineage (NCBI taxonomy): Eukaryota > Viridiplantae > Streptophyta > Magnoliopsida > Proteales > Platanaceae > Platanus > Platanus orientalis. The sequence goes on along the minus strand of JAOXJP010258286.1, from coordinate 2,061 downwards.
TGAATCTCTGTTTAAAACTATTCCAACTAGAATACCATGAAGTTTTACGATATCATCGATGTACAAATTTGCCAGTTTATCAAGCAAGTACTTTACCCGAACAGGTAAAAAATGGGCAAACTTGGTCAGCCAATCCAAAATAACCTAAACGGAATTAAATCCCTTCCTAGTCTTTAGTAGTCCACTAACAAAGTCCATAGAAATATGTTCCCACTTCCATTCAGGAATTTCCAATGGTTGCAATAATCTTGCTAGCTTCTAGTGTTCAGTTTTCACTAGTTGACAAGTCAAATACTAGGGTACAAAATCTGCAATTTCCCTCATGTTGTTCCACCAATGGTACCCTTTCAGGTCCTTATACATCTTTGTACTCCCTAGATGAACTAAATATGTTGCATTATGTGTTTCTTTCATGATTTCTCTTTTTAATTCGGAATCACTAGGTACATACAACCTTTTACCATACCACAAGGAACCATCTTGATGAATTACAAAATTTATTCTCTGTCCTTTCTTGACATCTTTTATGATTTTTTGAATCTGGAGATCTAAACTTTGAGCTGACTTTATCTTGTCATTCATTATGGGTTTCACTCTAAGGTGTGCTACCATACATGCTAAATTACCAGAAGATTTCTGACTCAATGCATCAGCAACTACATTTGCCTTTCTAGGATGATAAAGAATAGTGTAGTCATAATCTTTAATCAACTCAAGCCATCTTCTATGCATCAAATCCAAATCCTTTTGTAAAAACAAATACTTTAGACTCTTGTGATCTATGTAAATTTCATAATGTTCTCCATACAAGTAATGCCTCCATATCCTTAGTGCAAAAACAACCGCGGCGAACTCCAAATCATGAGTTGGGTAATTCTGCTCATAAGGCTTAAGCTATCAAGATGCGTAAGCAATAACTTTCTCATCATGCATCAGTACACAACCCAAACCCTTTCTAGATGCATTGCTATAAATCACATTCTTTCCTCCAATACTTGATGGTAATGTAAGGACCGAGGTTGAAATCAAATGATCCTTCAGTTCTTGAAAACTGTGTTCACATACCCCATTCCAGTCGAACTTGGCATTCTTCTGTATCAAAGGTCCAAAAATACTAGATAATCCCTCAACAAATCTCCTGTAATAGTTAGTCAATCCCAAAAAGCTACGAATCTCAGACACATTTATAAGTCTAGGACAATTAACCATAGCTTCCACCTTGGGGTCCACATAGATTCCATGATGTAGGATCGAAAGGGAAAGGCTTCCTACAAGAATTATTTAAACACCAAAAGCCTAAAAGAATGTTTCTTGAAATCAAAGAATGCTGAAAATTTTATTAAAAAAAAGGGACTCAAGAAACCAAATCTTTAAGGAAATTAATCAAGATTCAAAGAAACTAATTAAAAAAGGATTGGGTTATCAAAGGGAAGCAAGAAATCTAATAAAATTAAATAGAAATCAAGAAAAGAATGCAAAAGAATAAAATGGGCTAAAGTTTCAAGAAAATTGGGTTTAGGGTTCAAGAATGGTGGGTTTTCAAGAAAACCTAGAAATTAGGCTTGGGAATTGAGGATTCTTGTATGAATGGGTGTGTTAGGGTTTGTGATGAATAAACCTAGATGGAATTAGGTTTCCATGAAGATTTGAAGAAGTAATTAGAAAAAAAGTGTTTATTGAAAATTTTATATAATTCAAGAAACTAGCAAAAGAGGGAAGAACAAAGAGGAAAAAGAATGGAAAAGATGATGGGTGATGTGTAGGAATAAAAATATTGTAAAATAAAACGTAAAAGAAGATGATTTAAAGAGAAAATAATAGATTTTCTGCAGAGTTCAAAAAAACCTAAAAATTAGGCTTAGGAATTGAGGATTCTTGTATGGATGGGTGTGTTAGGGTTTTTGATGAATAAACCTAGACGGAATTAGGTTTACATGAAGATTTGAAGAAGTAAGGGCGGCCCAGTGCACGAGGCTCCCGCTAGCGCGGGGTCTGGGGAGGGCAAGATGTACGCAGCCTTACCCCCATTTCTGGAGAGGCTGTTTCCGTGACTTGAACCCG